>OVAY01000260.1:0-72473 GCA_900406395.1 Kernera saxatilis | reverse complement strand
TGAATTCACCTAACACACCATGTGTTAATTGATTTTTACCTAACACATTATATGTTTTTATTAGTTTTATAACATTTTTTACTTTCTCCCATAATATAAACGAGTTATTCTGAATAGGGCGTGATTGGCGGGCTGTTAAGACTTAACAAAATTTTACCGTCCTAAAAGTTAACGAGGAAATTAAACAACTTTGTTGATTAATTTAAATTGGATTTTGTTATAAGAAAAATGAAATACTATTATTAGTTTTTAATAAGAGTCAAGTGTTACGAAATATACTTTTGTTAATTAAGAAATTAAAGTTTATAGTCTTAATTAGCAATCAATTTATGTAACTAGTGGAATCAGTTTCGATATACTACATGTATAAATATTTTTATATTTTTTTTGTAATTTGTTATTTACATAATAATTATATTATTATATTATAATTATAATACAATAGAACTATTGAAAAGTCCATAATCATATTTTCAACTATTCAATTAATTAAATAAATCGCAACACAATTTCATTTTAGAATGAGTTATATTCTTTATAATTAACAAACTCAAATCTCAAATTTTAATTACCAATTAAAATTTTATTAATATTTAAAATAACGATTATAATTTCTATAACTAAAATTTTTACAACCTAAAACACAGTATCGATCCCTAAGACCTTTTAAGAAAGCATACCTTTCTATGAATTGTATATTTTATCCACTTACATTTAATTATGAATGTAGATTTTTTTATAAATTTATCTTATAATATTTAATGAATTAATGTGATTGAAATTCCTAATGAATTATACAGGTCAAGTGAAAAAAAAAAGAACTACAATACNTTCCTAATGAATTATACAGGTCAAGTGAAAAAAAAAAGAACTACAATACAACCTCTATAAATTAATACTCGATAAATTAATAAACACGATAAATTAATAAATTTTGTCGGTCATAAATTGAGCCAATGTAAAAATTAACAAGATTCGATAAGATAATAAGATAATAATTTTTTAGAAACTCCTATATAAATATATGATCCCAATAATATCATAAATTAATAATTATAAATTTTAGACATACATAACTATGGTAATTTAACATAATATGACTCCAAATCAAAAAAAAATTTAGAATATTAACATAATATTGAATATATAAATAACAAAACATAAGAAAATTAAAATAAAAAAATTCTAGAAAAATATAAACTTTAAAACAAATCATGGTTTAAAACTTGTTGAGAAAAAAATTTTAGAAAAATATAAACTTTAAAACTTGAAATAAAGAAAAATTTAAAAATTTAAGTTTGAGAAAAAACATCTCTATAAATTAATATCTTTCTAAATTAATAAAATTTCATGTTCCAACATTATTAATTTATAAAAATTTTACAGTATACAATTCGCTCGTCTCGGGCTCATCTGCTTCCGTTCCTCTAGAGGATAATTCAGTAATTTTACGTTCTATAACTCGGCTCGGCTCGACTGCTTCCTTTCCTCTGAGAGGGATATTACAGTACTTTTATGGTATGCTTCTTTTTTACCGAGAGGGGTATTATAGTACTTTACGCTCTTTTTTTTTGTCGGCTTACTTCATGTTATTGATAAATAGTAATACAGAGAAACAAAAACGGGAGAAATAAAAAAAAAGAAAAGGTCAGAAAGAGGAAAAAAAAAATAGATCTCAAATCCCGCTTGATACTCCACCGACTTTTGAAGTAGTGTCAGTGACTCCTCTCTCCCCCTTCCTTTGATTTAGCCTATCACTGTTCGATCTTTCTTCAACACACTCGAATCCTTCTCGGATTCCTCAGATCCGGGAAGCTAATTTCTCTCCTCCGATCGCCAAATGCAGCTGCACTGAGTCGGATCTAAACGAGTTCCGTGGTTTTTTGTTTTTGCTCGCGGACTTCACCGACGGAGAAAATGGGGGAGAAATCGAAGTCGAGAGGATGGTGCGGTTGGTTTATAGCGATAATTGTACTGGCTGCTGTTGTGCTCGCCGTCGTTTACACTGTCAAATCGAGAATGAAGAAATCCGATGACGATGGAGCTGGTCCGGTACCTGGACCTCCCGGCGCCATTGATAAGAAATACGCTGACGCTCTCAAGATGGCCTTGCAGTTCTTCGATATCCAGAAATGTAACGATTCTCACCTTATTTTCCCTTTTTTTTTTAATCCATTGTTGTCGTGCTTCCACGTTTCCACGTATTACGCAATTCGAATTCGAGATTTACCCGTTTCTCCCCCGAATGCTAGGTTTCTTAAGCTACAGATATGAAGTTTCTAATTCAGTCTTAATTCAGTCCTAATTCAGTCCATACATAGCACATATCTGACTAGTTGTGGACTGATTTCTTGTGATTTTGATTCCTTTTGAGGCCCTAATAATGTGTATTTTCTGATGCAGCTGGTAGATTGGAGAACAATAAGATATCTTGGAGAGGAGATTCGGGTCTTAAGGATGGAAGTGAAGCTAATCTGGATCTTTCGAAAGGACTATATGATGCTGGGGATCATATAAAGTTTGGTTTTCCAATGGCTTTCACTGCCACGGTTTTGTCGTGGTCAATTCTCGAGTATGGTGATCAAATGGAGGCAGTGAACCAATTGGGTCCTGCAAAAGAGTCGCTTAGGTGGATCACAGACTTCTTTATCAAAGCTCACCCTTCTGATAATGTGCTCTATATCCAGGTTTGGATTTCTTCTCATTCCTGTTACTTCAGCAAACGGTAGCTTAGATTAGTAGATGATGTAGTTTGCAAACGTTTCTGTATGCAATGATTCTCACTTCTTAGTATTGTTGATGATTATATTTGATGTAGGTGGGAGATCCAAAAGTAGATCATAAATGCTGGGACAGACCAGAGACCATGACAGAGAAGAGACCGCTCATTAAAATTGATGCAGAGACTCCAGGGACAGAGGTTGCTGCGGAAACTGCTGCAGCCATGGCTTCAGCATCTTTAGTGTTCAAGGATAGCGACCCTCAATATTCAGCCACGCTTCTGAAACACGCGAAGCAGTTGTTTGATTTTGCAGACACTAAAAAAGGCTCTTACAGTGTCAACATACCAGAGGTTCAGAAGTTTTACAATTCAACGGGTTATGGGGACGAGCTACTATGGGCAGCTAGCTGGTTATACCATGCAACAGAAGACAAAACTTACCTCGACTATGTCTCTAAACATGGAAATGAATATGCTAGTTTTGGAAATCCAACTTGGTTCAGTTGGGACAACAAGCTTGCAGGAACACAGGTTAGATTAGAAGAAAGAAAAACTGTTGAAGCATTTTTCTGTTTTTTTCTTCGATAACAATTATGCTTATTAATCATTGCAGGTACTATTATCAAGGTTACTCTTCTTTAAAAAAGATTTATCAGGAAGCAAGGAACTTGGAAGTTACAGGGAGACTGCTAAAGCTGTCATGTGCGGGGTTCTACCAAACTCTCCAACTGCGACAGCTAGTAGAACAAAAGGTAATTTCGCTTTATTATTGCATGGAACATAAAGGACTCTTTTGACTCGGTTTCTTATAAAGCTTGGATCTTTTAAATCTCTTCTTTCATAGGTGGTCTTATATGGGTCAGTGAATGGAACTCGCTGCAACAATCGGTTTCCGCAGCATTCTTAGCCTCACTATTCAGCGATTACATGCTCTCTTCCCGTATCCATAAAATATCCTGCAACGGGAAAATCTTCAAAGCAACAGAGCTCAGAGATTTCGCCAAATCACAGGTAACAACAACAACATAAAAATCTTTACTTAAACAAGTCAAAGAAGACTCACTATAGGTTAATCCTCCAGGCTGATTACATGTTGGGGAAGAATCCGCTGGGAATGAGCTTCGTGGTGGGTTATGGAGACAAATATCCAGAATTTGTGCATCATAGAGGCGCTTCGATTCCCGCAAATGCAACCACAGGATGCTTAGATGGATTGGAGTATTTTAACTCAACCAAACCAAACCCAAACATAGCATATGGTGCACTCGTAGGTGGGCCTTTCTTCAACGAGACGTTCCGTGACTCACGAGACAACCCGAGGCAGAACGAGCCCACCACTTATAACAATGCTCTCCTCGTTGGTCTCTTGTCTAGTCTTGTCACTACCTCTTCTGCTCCACAATCCTTGAAGTGAACTTTTTTTATTAACCCTTTTGTTAAAATCACATTGCTTCATTTTTTTTATGTTCTTTTTCGCGCGTGTGTGTGTGTGTGTTTATTCACGTTGTGTATTGCTTGATATGTTGATGAATGTTAAATAAAAAGAATTACTCCTTCAAGAATCCAAACTTTCCAGAAAAACTAAACAGAAAGAATAATCCAAACCAAAATAGCTGTAAACACGGTCCGTTTAGTTTACAATAACCAAACTTTTGTGACCGGTTTAAACCAGGGAAATCCGGGTAAAATCAACGAACCGGTTTTTTGGGTTTGAACTTAAACCCTAGTCTCATTAAACGACGGAGGCATCTTCTTCTTCAATTTTATCGTTTCTTCTCTGCTCTGTTCAGTATCAAAAATCGTCTCTTCCAGGTGAGATTTTTTTCTTTGGTTTCATCTACATCGAGACTTGAAGTTTTTATTTTATTTTTCTCTCTATTTAAATTCGATATCATTGAGCTTAACGTTTCATGGAGTCCGGCTTTGAGTTGTGTTGAGACATCGAGTTCTGTTTAGTTCGAAACCCTAAGCTCATTCTTAAAAGCTAAACTCAATACAACCCGCCGCTTACTCTTCTTCACTTTTTTTCTCCGCCGCTATATAATATTCTTCTTACAAATTCTCAGAACTGAAGCATTTTGGTAATTTAATAAACAGGAATTCGATCTTCCATGGAGGGGTTAAAGCTCTCAGACGCGGAATTGATGGTTTACCTTCATCCTTCCAAGAGCAGAAACGTGTTTAAGGCTATTTGTCGCGAGCTCAGTTCTCTTCTATTCCAGTTCGTTCGTTTCCTCTCCTTTTTTTTTGTAGACTTTTGAATGTTCTTAGCTAGCTTAGTTTTGTACCAATCTTTCTGTTTCTTGGTGGAGAATAGTGCTTTATCCAATTGAGCTTTCTTGATGCAGAGTTTGTTGGTGATACTTAATGCTACTGTCTTGATTTGCTTAGAATTTCGTGTATCCATCTTTGTTTTTGAAGGTATAGTGAAACCTTTGACGGCGTTCTATTGGCTTTTGATGCTAATGTGAAAAGCAAACAAGCTAGAATCCTTGCAGGCCTTCATCCTTACTTTGGCGTGAGAGTAAACACAAGACTTCTAATATTTGATCCAAAGCCCAATAGTCTTGTAGGTAAGATTTCATTTAGATCTTGTAATTCATCTCTGCAATTTGTTCGATTATAGCGGTTACTCTTGCTACCTCGTTTCTTGCTAGAGATCTAATGTGTGTTGAAGCAATGCTGGTTGGTTAATTTTCGTTTGCAGAAGGGAAAATTGTGAAGCTTTCTCCAGAGTCAATCCATGTTGTTGTTCTTGGTTTTTCTGCTGCAGTCATAACGGATGTTGATATCCGTGAAGAATTCAAGTACAAAATGGTTTGTATGACTGATACAGACTCGAATGTAACTTTTTCCTTTGATCCTTTTTGTTAAAAACAGATCTCATTAGTCTTGATTCTTTTCAGAGAGATGGTGAAGGTTGTTTTGTGAGCAGATCGCACAAACGGCATGCACTAAAGCTTGAAACCATGTTACGCCTTCAAGTCAAAAGGTGACTCTCTTAGCTTCTCATCTATTCCGTAGCATTTGTTAACAGTTGATGACAATCACGACCTGCTTGAATGTTTAGAGTTGGTCATCTGTTAGGTAATGTTGCGATTACATTTTTGCAAAGTTGTGATTTGAACTCTAATAATAAGAAATCACTGTGCAGTTTTGATGAAGAGGTGATGCATATAGCTGGATCTCTACTTCCGGCGAACACAGGATGCGTTAAGTGGCTGGAAAAGCAGTCTGAAGAAGCTTTGCATATGGATAGGTTGATTTGTACACTCCCTTTAATTCTCTCTCTGATCATCATCTTCAATGAGAAACCACCTTCTGTTTTTTTCCTCAGGGATCATAAACGGAGGAAAATCGCCTGAGGAAACATAAGAATACGCAAGTTGAGGAAACATATAAATCAGTAGACGCTTAAAGTGAAGAAAAGTGACGATTCTGAATATTTGTTATATCAAATCCTCTGATATTACTCTTTTATCATTAAACTAACATTCTATTGTTCCCTTTCCATTTTTATTTTAATGTTTTTTGGATTCGAAATTCAGAATGTCTGCTTGGGAACATGATTGATGCTTCTAACCATTTATTCAGCTACAATTTGGCTTGGGTGAATCTGCCCTAATAACTTACTTAGGCGGTTGATTATTCAATGATAGATGTTATAGTCTAAATCCAAACATTGTAATTCATGCTAAGGTTCAATGTTTTTCAATAAAGAGTTTAATTGTTTCATTACGATCTAATGTTATTTGAAATTTTAAAAATCTTTGTATAAATCATTTGAAATGAATTTTCAAAGAATTTTTCATTAAATAGATTTTTAACACCAAAATATTAGAATCCACACATATATTCTTATATATCAATGTCATCAAAATTTTAAATCGTGAGATAAATAAAACAAAAGCTTTAAATCTTTGACTCGGTAAGTCCAAAATTTCAGCTCGATTGGTTATTCAGATTAGGGGGTGATTGGCGGACTGTTAAAGTTAATGAAAAAAGTTAGTTCGGCTCGGCTCGGCTCGGCTCAACTCAACGGCTTCCATTCCCCGAGAGGGGTATTATAGTAATTTGACGTTCGCTCGGCTCGACTTCTTCCTTTCCCCGAGAGGGGTATTATAGTACTTTTCCGTTATGCTTTTTTTTGTCGAGAAGGATACTACGGTATTTTCACGTTGCTGATCTATAGTAACTAAAAGAAAAGGGGAAAAATAAGTAAGGGAAAGTCGAAAGAGGAAAAAAAAAACTAGATCTCAAATCCCGGTATTTGATACTTCACCGTCCTTTGATTAAGCCTATCAGTCTATCACTGTTCGATTTCATCAGCATACTCGAATCCTTCTCTGATTCCTCAGATCCGGGAATCTAATTTCCCTCCTCCGATCGCCAAATGCAGCTGCACTGAGCCGGATCTAAACGAGTTTTGATGAAGAGGTAATGCATATAGCTGGATCTTTACTTCCGGCGAACACAGGATGCGTTAAGTGGCTGGAAAAACAATCTGAAGAAGCTTTGCATATGGATAGGTTAGTTGATTTGTACATTCCTTTTAATTAACTCTCTGATCATAAACGGAGGAAAATCGCCTGAGGAAATATAAGAATACCAAGTTGAAGAAACATATAAATCAGTAGACGCTTAAAGTGAAGAAAAGTGACGATTCTTATTTGTTGTATCAAATCCTCTGATATATTACTCTTTTTGATCGTTAAAGACTAATAATATTTTATTGTCCCCTTCCATTTTAATCTTGATGTCTTTGTATAAATCATTTGAAATGAATTTTCAATGGATTTTTCGTATGTAGATTCTATAACAACAAAATATTAGAATCCACACATAAATTCTTATATATCAATGCATCAAAATTTTAAATCTTGAGATAAATAAAACAAAAACTTTAAATCATTGATCCAAAACCCATTTTTAGTTTATTCAAAGATAAACCGAATAAAACAATCGTTTAAAAAGAAGATACAATACAAACCATCGGTAAATAAATGGATACACCAAATAATAATAAAAATTGTTGCAAGCGGTAAGAAAGACTAATGTAACCTATAGATTTTCCAGCTGCTCTAATTCCTTTGAAGCCAAGAACCAAGAGCAGGCCAGCCAATTCTAATGATACAACAAACCGTATGAAACGAAATTCAACTACACCTGATGATTGATCTGGTTAGGAGGGAGAGTCAGGAGTAGTATCATTATGCTTAGTATCGATGTCTAGGACGCAATGCGGAAAACGAATTCCCGCCTTGGCCTTGATCATGATGATGACTTCCTCTTCCTCTTCCTCCTCCTCCTCCTCTGCGGTCACGGTCCCCACCTTCGTGACGATGATGCTGACCACCATACCCTCGTGGGTTATTATGCTCGGACCCACCTTGACCATGCCATTGTTGTTGTTGTTGTTGATTGTAACTACCAGAATACCCTCCTTCTCTATTGTCACGGTGACCTCCCCGTGACTGAATCGGGTAAGGATCTGATGGGAATCTCCCAGTGATTCCACGAGGTTGGTACCCACCTCGACTTTGATAAGGCGGCTGTTGTGGTTGTGGCTGACCATAGCCTTGCACGCCAGGGGGGCCCATATAGCCACCATATTGGTAAGGAATTGGTGGAACATACTGCGGAGGATTGTAGCCGTAACCAGGAGGATGCTGAGTATGTACATCTGCTGTCTCATATCCGTGCCGGTCTGTTCTCGCCTGTAAGCTGTTGGAGACGAGACGATGTGCTGCGTCTCCCAGATGCCTCCCAGATACACTTCCAGGTGGGTTTTGCCTTAAATAATCGAGGACAAAAATTATTAACAATTTTCATATTCAATGATACAAATTTAGAGACAATTTTTTTTAACTTGGTTCAATGATTTTATTACCTTCCTTGATGATTATGCATTGGTCTCCTTCCGTTGTCCTCATGCCACAGGGCAGGAGGGGGTTTCAAGTCTCCTATGTTCACAATCTGAACGACAAGAAGGAAATCAAACAACTTAAAACTACCTAGAAGATTTATCGGCAAAGGTCACACAAAAGAGATGACCTTCAAAAACAAGAAATCATGGTATCATTTACCTTCTTAGGGAAGATGACACCGGGAGGAGGCCTGGTAACGTGTTCATGTGCATCCGGAAGTCTGTAAATGCAACATCTGAAAAGCAAAGAAAATAAATCAGTTTTGAGTGTTTTATCAATTTAAGCTTTGAACATTTTTGAAAACTAGGTCCATGATCTCACATGACTTGGTTGGTCAAGATGTCCTCCATGCCCTCCATTGGGGACCTGAATATAGGCGGGTGAGTTTCCCCTGAACACGGAGTCAAGTAGCCATTCATACCATCACTGCAAGTAGTTCTAAGAACATCAGGAAACAGATCGGGAAAATCTTAAATTTGCACGTGTAAAATCCAACCAACCAGCTTTCTTTATACTCATCCACCACGAAGTCATAATATATATTAGAGATGTTCATTTGTTTTACAGACCTGAGCTCAGGTCTGATCTTAACCTTAATGTCTACTCTCTCCCTCTCACTCAATTGCCGACAATGGTTGTCAAGCGAAAAGATGAGTTCAGCAAGACGATGAGACGTTGCTATGAACAGCATATCACACATCATGCTGTTTCTACGCTTCTCTTCATCCTGCACATAGAAAATAAATGAAACACACTTAAGAGTCCCATCTTTTTGAAAGCATGAAAGCACAAATCTTGATCTCAAGGAAATCATCATAACATATGAAGGAGTGACGTGTTGGCACCCTACCGTCAATGTAAATTCCACTTCGGAAACAGCTTCTAGAAGGCGCCTTTCATCAATGAATGGCAGCTTAGCAATACCCTTTTGAGGAAAAAGGTGAAATACGTTAAAATATAGTGACTGTGTTTCCAATGCATGAGGAAGTGATCAGGAAAGACAGAGAGGTTACCTGCCAGGAATATCGCTTTCCATTCATGTCAACTTCAAAATCTGGACAAAAGAATAGAAAGAGATGTACATATGTAATTTGTTCCAAAAGTGAAAAGATAGAATCTTTTTGAGGAAAGGAAGCACTACCAGTTGGGTAAAAATCAATGATGGGTGAGTTGGGATCCGTCATCAAGGTTCTATAGCGCTCTGGAAGTGCATGCGAACTGACCAAATGAAGTAATAATTACAGATTTACCATAAATAGGAAACAAGAATGTAGTAGAAGAAAGAAAAAGCATTGTTGCCCAAGGTAACTACCTTGCAGCTGGGAACACCCCAAGAAGTTGATTGAAAGGCTTAAAAGGAGTTCCTAATTCAAACTTAATATCCAGCTCTCCGAGATCCTTCAGATCAGAAGCAAATGGTGCATAATGGTAAGGATAAAACCTGTAACATCAAAGTACAGATGTATCAGTAGAGATAGCCAAAACCTGTAATATCACAGTCGATGAGGACTAAATAATCTAAGAAAGACTAAATAGAGTCTAATCCAAAGAAACAGATATAACATAGTTAACTCTATCAAAACAAGACTCAATACAAAGTACTAGACAGAAAATAACTAGTAAGGCGGAAAAAAAACAAATTTCCTTAAAATAACATGGATTCCGTTTAAATGGAAAATGATAGAAAACCAAAGACAATTCAACAAGCAAAAATTCATGGCGCTTCTAAATGAAAAACTAAGACATGAGCAAAAGTAGACCACACTAAAAAAAGCAATCCAAAAAAGAAATATCGAAGTGTAGGAACTCACCACTGCCAGGAGCAAACACCTTCCATGTAGTAATGCATGACCCAACAAAGGCCTTCTGTGTACTTCAAAACCTGCACAAGAGAATGTTTCACAAATTAGAAGAACCTTTCCAGGAATGGAAGCCTTGACATATATATCGTTCTCAAACTCACAACATCCTTCCGTAGTCTTTCCATTTCTTCAGGCGTTACAACTGAGAACTTCTCTTCATAATATCTTTCTCTCCATCCAGGTTCCCCTAGCTTCACCTATGTAAATAGAAACAATTTTCAGACATGAAGAAAGGCCCAAATATTGACAACCAAAGGGTAACTGAAAATAAAAGAAAATCCCAATATACAACATAAATCTAATCGTAATTCACTAGAAAGAACCTTATCCTCTTCATGAGTATCCGAGTTGAAAGCATCGGATTTCTCACGGATTAAATCCTTGAGCTTTGTCTTTAGTTCTTCTTTGTTCTCGTGTTCCTGAAATAAGCAGACAAATAAAAATGATCGTCACTTAATAAGGTCATCCACTCTCAACTCCACAGTGACAAAGGAGTTAAAATCACATAAAAACTGCCTCTCCAGAGATAGGAATGCATACATCAGATTCAAGACTGTTCTCGACGTCGACAATAGCAGCACCAATGCTAGATCCTGAAGATACACGTCGAACTTTTTGATGCGGAGCAGACCTTCCATCATTAGACTGAAATGGTGAAGGTGTAGGAGCCGAAGCAAGTCGAGAACCACTAAATCTTGCAACCGGAACAAGTGAATCTGGTTGAACTGTCGGAGCTGCATCATCCATTCTTCTTTTCCTAGCTTTATCTCCTTTAATTCTTTCTGCTTGCCTCTGATATAAACCAGAGCAATAAGAACAATCAATACATCACAACAGATATGTCAATAGCGGATAAATTAGCTACTCAGGTAATGAGCCTCACTACAAAGCCAAAAAGAAGTATGTTTCTTCAGAAACTCGATGTACCTGATGTAACCTGGTCCTTTTCTGAAATATCTTATCTTCGAACGATCCAACAGCCTGAATAAACTGTTCCACCCTCTTTAAATTTGGCTGGAGAGGATAAAAGCAAAAGATAAAGTCAAAACCATGTCACCTAAGGGTAAATTGGAAAAGGAAGAATACGGATCTGAGTAAATCTGCTAACTAGTCCAATATCAACTGAGAATAAGCACCTTGCACCCGTCAGTTAGATAGCCGTCAAGTGACCTAAATTCCTTCTTGTAAACAGCCATAAGCAAGTTGATAGCACCCTGGAGATATGAAGAAATATGTTTCACCCAATAATAACTTCTAATGCGATGAAGGATATGTCAAGTTCTTGGCATAAAATAGATAATGGCATCCGCATATGCCTCAGACATTATATTGATTACTTCTAATACAACAGAACTTTTCATACTAATGCATTACTTAATGGTTCTTTCAAGGACAACTTATTATGAAATCCAAATCCATACAACACAAACCTCTCGAATCTCCAGTGTCGGCATATGTGGTAAGAAATCGTTGCCAACAAAGAAACATATGAAGATAAAATCATCAACAATGCGCTCAAGATCAATCTCAAATGGTGGATTGGGAATCCTCATTTCAAACTCCAGGTATTGTCGAAGAATCCAGATATGAAGGAACTGGCAAAAAGAAACAAAGACATGAGAATTGACAATATTATCACACTTAAAGACTGTATCTTAAGAACTCGCTGATAGTGTGTTATGAACTTGGTCTTGAAATTCAACCTGATATGGCTTTTTGACAAAACCATCGCCTTTCTCATCAAATTCTCCTGCCCTCTTCTTTGCTTTACCTTCACAATCTGCAGCCATATGGCCCATTTGACCACACAAGAAACATTTGTCCTGCTGTCCGGGAGTGAAGACCACCTAAATCATGGGACGGAATTATAAGATTCAGCTTGGTTACCCAGGAAGAAAGTACAAATTGAAGATTTTACTCCAGTTGCCTCCTCCCCCCCTTTCTACCCACTTTTGTTATTTTTCAGTAGAAAGTATAGAAAAATCCTTAAACACATAACTAAATACAAAAATATGCAAAAGAGTGTATCAAAAACCTCTCGAAGAATTGAAAAATGAACTTCATGGGTTGCCAAGCCCAACATAATCAGGTCCGCGTCCTGTCAATGAAAGCAGGTCAAAATGAGCCTCACCAGTTAATAACACAAAAAGAAAGTGCAGGCCAAGAAATGAACAAGCAAATAAGCCAGAATAGTTTTTCCGTGTAAGTAGAAATTAGAAAATGAAGAATCATACCAATCCGTACAAGCAATGCCGAGTATTTGGGTCAAAACCAGGAAGATTTCTTTGCAGACGAATGTATGACATGATTTTATGCTCCCCTTCACCTGGAACATTTGCATCTGAAAGGATAACCTTTGCAGTACAACAGTTACGAGCAAAATTAGTCACAAACTCAATCCAATACATGAATCTGCATAACTGTGTGAAGACAGAGAAAATGTTAAGAACTAATAGGGAAGCAACAACTATAATCATCACAAATACCTTGATATTTTTCCAACCAACATCATAATTAAGTCTAAGGTGCACATAATATTGCAGCGCTATAGACAGAACACCCATGAATTCTGTTCCAGGTGTAATAACGTTAGAATCAAATACTTGAGAGTCCACTTTAGGAGGGAGTCTTCTACCCTCCCTCTCAAACTCCTCTCGCAGACGTTCTTCTTCAGCAGCCTGTAAGATTAACAATGCCAACAGATTTCCATTTGAAAACGAATTGTAAAGAGAGGTGAAAGACTCGTTCAGGGAATGAAAGAAAGCATGCAAGGAAATAAATCTGGAGGATAAATAGTCATAGACGCTTGTCTAGCTGAAAGTAAAAAAAAAAAAAGAAGTTTGTCTGGCTGAGGAACTACACAGTAGAAACCCCATGCCAGTATGGGGCAGAGAATGACATACTGCATCCGATGCATCTTTAGCGGATCTAAACCGTCTAGACCGCTGTTGGTTCATTTTAGCTCTTGGAGCAACACCATCTAAGACCCAATTAAAACATATATGAATATTAATCTTTAAGCATACTGTACTAAACTTATGTTGGCTGATAAAGAAATCCCAATAACAGATCCCCACTTACCAATAGCCATATAGAGCAACTTCCTCGGCCGTACCATCACGAAAAGTCTATCGATGTAGTCAAACATGCACTGAAACACCTCCTCAAAGGTAGTCGGAGATGGCTGCAATGGAAACATAGTCATTGAGAGGAGAAAGAGCTAACCAAAAACTCTAACTATCGCCACATATCATTCTACACGAGCGTACACACACAGTGATCAATTCCGAATAAGGCACCTACTCTCATAAACCTAAAGGGGAAAACAAATCCAATCGATGCTACGATTTTCCGAGAATGGCCCGTTTTATGAGTGAGGCAAAACTAAAATTGGGAAACTCTAATGTGTCCCAGTATAGAAAAACACTACGAATTGCGAAAGTAGACAAGCGGAATGAAAAAAAATCGAAAACGAACTTACCCTATCTTCGGGGTGGAAGCAAGGATGGATAATCCCGTTCATGTCTAGATAAAGATTATCATATTCCAGATTGTTAGGGTTAGGTTTACTAGTATCCACCGGAATCTTGACGCCCTCGATTTCAACAGACTCTTCCTCGACAACGTCCGCCACTATCAGCGGATACTTCTCCGCCAACCACCGGTAAAACGCCGGTACTCCCATTCTTCACCGATCTCGAAGCTATAAATCTCCGGCGGCCACAAGGAATTGAGAATCTCCAGAAAAACAAAAAAACTCAGAGGCCTAAGCAGGAAGAGAGAGTATAATCAAATCAACGGTGTTTGCCGACGGCGGGTAAGGTCACAAGAGCATATTAATTAGTGTTTTCCTTATTTTGGAAGAAAGCAATCGGATATTCGGATGTGTCAAATTGGGCTTAGGACACAACCAAATATAGTTTTGGGCTTTTGTATTCACTGAAAAAAAACTTAATATGAAGCCCAATAGCCCATTTATCTGTGGGACGAGTGGTCCCCTGAGAAAGCGTATTATTTTAACGTTTTTGATAGCTCGAGGATTTGGGAATCTATGAGGTCATGTTCTGACTGTACTTGGTCATGTTCTGACTGTACTTGTTGATATTTCGTCGACTAGAAACATTCATATACACGAAAAAAACAAAAAAAATCTCCGTTGCCGGGACTCGAACCCGGGTCTCTCGGGTGAGAGCCGAGTATCCTGACCAGCTAGACTACAACGGATTTGTGATACATAATTAACTAAAATTCTATTAAACAACATATATTTTGACACTTAAGAAAACAAGAACACACCACACACAGTTTTATACTTGGGCTATAATTGGTGACCGCTTTTACAAAAAAAAATGATGAAAAATCTCATGTTCTTTAAATATTTTACCATTTACAAATAATTTTTGTTCATTGTAGATCATATATTATTCTCTAATATTCCCATTTTTTTGAGGAATTATAGAACAAAAATGTTCCTCCCACAATTTTGAAGAGAAAAATGAGGAACAATAAATAAATTCGTTTTTTATTATTAAATAATTTTAAAAGTAGTTGTTATGATAAGATTTACATTACTATATATAATAACTTTAGTCTTTTTATTATATAATCATCAAAAAATATTTTTGAGAAATAATTTCATGTTAAATTAATGTTTTGGTTTTATTTTAAATTCATATTGATAATTATATAAATTTATAATATTTTTTTTAAATAAATCATATTAAAATAAAATTTAAAATGATGTATTTAAATTACTAATATAATTAATTAAATTTACATAAAATTTATAAATTAAATTCATACATTAACTATAAATTAAACCTAAATTAATTTTAATATTTTTATTATTTAAATGTGATTCATTAATTTTTTTGTTAAATTTTTATGTCAAATATATTTTTAAATATTTGTTCACCTTTTTAGTTACTATTTACTATGACATTTTGTTTAATTTTTTCTCTGCATTCGTTCCTTTTTATTCCTGTTCCCGATCATTTTTCATTTCCTTTTTATTCTTTTTTTCTTTTTGTTAATGTTGTTCTTTTGGTGGTCACCAGTCCAAGCCTTGATTAAATTAGTCTCTTTCGGCTTTATGTCTTGTTCTTGTGGTCCATCTATTGCGGCAGAAATTATGATTCTTGGATTAAAAGATCATTGTATTTAAATATTATCTTTGTGAAATTAGTGGTATAATTCTTTGTAATGCAATAGTATTATATTTGTCTACATTATCTATATATCTCATTGTCTCAGTGTGGTTACTAACTTTGATCATTAGAAACAAGAAGCATTCAAAATTGTAAATCAAAGTAAGAATTCAAAATTTATGAATGAAATGCTAGACAAAAATTAAACCTTAGCGAGAAATACATACGATTTGGTAGTTTGTGATTTACCGGCCATGAGAGATGCAGAGTTGGTCGTAACATTTGTCACAACTTTGGTAGCTACAAACATAATGTCCAATCCAACATAATAAGAAACTTTAATCATAAAAAAAAAAAAACTTTATGCAAATACTGTCATACAAGTACAGGCACATGTATATACATACACAAAACTATATGCTAGTATATAGATATCGCACATAATCCATTGAGTGGCATAAATAAGAAAACATTTTACTTCTTTATATAATTGGCTTTTGGGGAACAACGAAAAAAATTCACAGCACCCAAAGAGTCCAGAGAGTGGAACCAAAAACGATGTCGTTACACTCTCCCTCCATACGCTCCTCTCTTATATTATAGAGCAAAGAACTATTTCTCTGCAAATCTTTTCCTTCTCCTTTCTCATGGCCGCAACGGTCATTTTCTTCTTTCACTTCACCTTCTTCGCCGCCGTATTCTCTCAACTCCCTCACACCTCCGCCGTTTTATCGGAGATTCAAGCACTCACATCCTTCAAACTCTCTCTCCACGACCCTCTAGGCGCTCTCGAAGGCTGGAATCCATCGTCTCCCTCCGCTCCATGCGACTGGCACGGCGTTTTCTGCTTCTCTGGCCGTGTCAGGGAGCTTCGTCTTCCCCGTCTCCGCCTTACCGGCCATCTCAGCCCTCGACTCGGCGAGTTGACTCAGCTCCGTAAACTCAGTCTTCACTCCAACGACATAAACGGCGCCGTCCCGTCTTCTCTCTCTCGTTGTGTCTTCCTCAGAGCGCTTTATCTTCACTACAACTCCTTCTCCGGGCGATTTCCACCGGAGATATTGAATCTAAGGAATCTTCAAGTGCTTAACGCTGCTCACAACTCACTCACCGGGAATATTTCTGGCGTTACTGTCTCAAAGAGCCTCCGCTACGTCGATTTGTCTTCCAATGCATTTTCCGGTGAGATTCCGGCGAATTTAACCGCGGAGTCTTCTCTCCAGCTCATCAACCTCTCCTACAACCGTTTCTCCGGCGAGATCCCGGCTACTTTGGGGCAGCTACAAGAGCTAGAGTATCTATGGCTAGACTCGAACCAGTTACAAGGCACAATTCCATCGGCATTGGCTAACTGTTCGTCAATTATACACTTCAGCGCAGCTGGAAATTCACTCACCGGCCTAATTCCGGCGACTTTTGGGAAGATTCCAAGTCTTCAGGTGATTTCATTGTCGGGAAATTCACTCGGCGGTACAGTTCCGGCGAGTCTTCTATGTGGTGCTTCGGGTTACAATTCTTCCATGCGAATCATCCAATTGGGAGTTAATAACTTCACGGGAATAGCTAAGCCGTCAAATGCAGCCTGCGTGAACCCTAATTTGGAGATTCTCGACCTTCACGAGAATCGCATTTATGGTGAATTCCCCGCGTGGTTGACCGATTTGACCTCAATAGTGGTTTTGGATATATCTGGTAACGTTTTCTCCGGTATTTTTCCGGCTAAAGTTGGAAACTTCGTGGCGCTTCAGGAGCTGAGAGCAGCAAACAATTCTTTTGTTGGAGAAATCCCGACGAGCATCGGAAAATGTAGATCGTTGCGGGTCGTCGACTTCGAAGGAAACAAGTTCTCGGGTCAGATTCCGGGTTTTCTAGCTCAGTTGCGTAGCTTAACAGCGATATCTCTTGGAAGAAACGGGTTCTCGGGTCGGATTCCATCGGATCTTCTCAGCTTAAATGGACTGGAAACCTTGAATCTTAACGAAAATCATCTCACCGGAGCTATACCGTCAGAGATTACAAAGCTAGCCAATCTTAGCATCCTCAATCTGAGCTTCAACAGATTTTCCGGCGAAATTCCGGCCAATGTGGGTGATCTGAAGAGCTTAAGCGTTCTGAACCTAAGTGGATGCGGGTTAACGGGTCGGATCCCGGTTAGCATCGGAGGATTAATGAAGCTTCGGGTCTTGGATTTAAGTAAACAGAGAATCTCCGGTCAATTACCAATCGAACTCTTTGGCTTGCCGAATCTTCAGGTGGTTGCTCTAGGCAACAACGCTCTTGACGGGGTCGTACCGGAAGGTTTCAGCAGCTTGGTTAGTCTCCGGTACTTGAATCTAAGTTCCAACTTATTTTCCGGACATATCCCTTCGAACTACGGATTTCTCAAGTCATTGCAAGTGCTTTCCATGTCTCACAATCGGATCTCCGGTTCAATCCCCCCGGAGATTGGGAATTGCTCCGGTCTCGAGGTTCTTGAGCTCGGTTCGAACCAGTTAAAGGGTCACATTTCGGTTTACGTTTCCAAATTGTCTCGTTTGAAGAAGCTCGATTTGGGTCACAACAAATTGACAGGGGGAATTCCGGATCAGATTTCTAACGATTCGTCTCTAGAATCTCTCCTGCTCAATTCGAATTCTCTATCGGGTCCAATACCGGAATCGTTATCAAGATTGGCCAATCTAACCGCGTTGGATCTTTCGTCGAACCGATTGAATTCCACTATACCATCAAGTCTATCCCGGCTTCATTTCCTTAACTATTTGAACTTGTCAAGAAACAACTTGGAAGGGGAGATTCCAGAAGCTCTAGATGCACATTTCACTAACCCGTCCGTCTTCATCAATAACCCGAGACTCTGCGGTAAACCGCTCGGTTTAGAATGTCAAAACGTTCGGCGAAGAAGAAGAAGAAAGCTGATTCTATTAGTAACACTAGCAGCGGCAGGAGCGTTGTTGCTGTTACTCTGTTGCTGCGGCTACGTGTTCGGTCTATGGAGATGGCGAAACAAAATAAGATCGGGATTGACTCGGGACAAGAAAGGGACCCCGTCTCGAACATCCCGAGCGAGTTCTGGTGGGACAAGAGGAGAGGACAACAACAATGGTGGACCTAAACTCGTGATGTTCAACAACAAGATCACATTAGCTGAGACATTAGAAGCCACAAGACAATTCGACGAAGAAAACGTATTGAGCCGAGGAAGATATGGGTTGGTCTTCAAGGCAACATTTAAAGACGGGATGGTTCTATCGGTTCGTAGGCTAATGGACGGTGCTTCGATAACCGACGCAACGTTCCGTAACCAAGCAGAGGCTCTAGGTAGAGTGAAGCACAAGAACATCACTGTCTTGAGAGGATATTACAGTGGACCGCCCGATCTGAGACTTTTGGTTTACGACTACATGCCTAATGGAAACCTCTCAACGCTTTTGCAAGAAGCGTCTCACCAAGACGGACACGTCTTGAATTGGCCAATGCGTCATCTCATCGCTCTTGGAATCGCTAGAGGACTCTCTTTCTTGCATTCTTTGTCAATCATTCACGGCGATTTGAAACCGCAAAACGTACTCTTCGACGCCGATTTCGAAGCGCATTTGTCGGAGTTCGGGCTAGATAGATTGACGGCGTTGACTCCGGCAGAAGAACCGTCCACTTCATCCACCCCGGTCGGGTCTTTAGGCTACATTGCACCCGAAGCGGCTTTAATGGGTCAAACGAGTAAAGAGAGTGACGTGTACAGCTTCGGGATCGTATTGCTAGAGATCTTAACGGGGAAAAAAGCGGTGATGTTTACGGAGGATGAAGATATAGTGAAATGGGTGAAGAGGCAGTTACAAAAGGGACAGATCGTAGAGTTGCTTGAACCGGGTTTGTTGGAGCTTGACCCGGAAAGTTCGGAGTGGGAAGAGTTCTTGCTAGGGATTAAAGTTGGGTTGTTGTGTACCGGAGGAGATGTCGTTGATCGGCCGTCTATGTCTGACGTCGTCTTCATGCTCGAAGGGTGTAGAGTCGGTCCGGCGATTTCCTTGTCCGCCGATCCTACTTCACCTACTTCTCCGGCCGTCGCCGCAGCTTCTTGAAACTGCTTCATTTTTCTATATTTAATTTTTTAACCATTTTATTTCCTTTTCTTTTGTTTTTTTTTCCTTTGTGGATAATTCCTTTTTCCTCTTTTATGTTGACTTTTATTTCGTTGTATCTCGTCACGGGTACGACAATCAAAATTTTAAGCCGTCAAAGCAAATAAATTTTCCACGACGGAATTGAGAGTGATATAAATCAAGTTCAATGTGTAAAACAGATCTTTTCCGGAATTCTCGTTCAATAAAAAAATCATATTCCTGCAGAATTATAACGAATATAATATTACAAGTTATTATGTCGAGCGGGTCCAACATATATACTGTATTATTATTTAGTCAAGTAGACTAAAATAGTGTGTTAACGTTGAACTGACCCTACGGTGGCGTTTTGGTAAGCATTGCGTAATCTATTGTATATCTACCGAGCTTTGGTTAGACACTCTTTCGTGATTTGGTCAGTGGGTTGGGAGTAAATGTGGGGTCCTCCACATTGTCCTCTTTCTGTTTAGCTCCCGCCAAATAAAGATGGACAAGTGGGCGAACGACACGTGTTGGTCTCCCTAGGGAGATGAAAGTAGCCGTTGATAATTTCTTGGTCTTTTGTGTATGGGGGAAAGTGAAAGTTTAGCCGTCAGACTTTTTTAAGCAGAACCTGTTGTCTGAAACCCCAAGCCACGTCGGATTTTTTACACTGTTTTTTTTGGCTCATTAGTCATTACTTCTTTTTCCATTTATTTAATTATGACTTTTCATTGGGGTAGAAGTAGGCCTGGATAAAATATCCGAACCGAAAGAACTGAAAGAACCGAACCGAATCCAACTAGAAAAAAGGGGTACCGGATCCGAACCAAAATTGATAAAAAATCCGAATGGTACTTAAACTCGTAGATCCGAAGAACCGGAACCGAACCGGAACTGAACCGAGAACCGAATGGATACCCGAATAATCCGAAATACAACAATATATCCCCAATATTAATTATATTTAGGATTGATATAGTTAAATTATCTAAAATAACAATTATAAAATCGAATATATCATTTATTTTTAGACTAAAATAGTTAAAATAATTAAAATATATGAAAATTATTAATTATATCTATCAAAACTTAATTTATTTTTATTTAAATTTAATCAAATTCATAATTTTTCCCATAATTTCGGGTATCCGAACCCGAACCGGAACCGAACCGAATCCGAACCGAGATTTCAAAATATCCGATCGGTACCAATTTTCTAAAACCGAAATATCCAAAATCCGAAATATCTGATCCGAACCCGACCCGAATATCCGAACGCCTAGTCCTAGGTAGAAGAATGGAGAACTCCGCCTCTATTCCTTGGATTCCTTTTATAAAGCCCTAAGGAATAAATTTCTTCAACTATAAACATTTATGTTTTAAACCAAGCATAGCCATAGAGAGAACATTTATTTTCCATGACATCTTCGAAAAAATGAATTTGGAGTAACGTTACTCATGAAGATAAGAAATAATTAAAACAAGAATGGTAGTCGTGAAGAAGGGATTGGTGTAAACAAGATGGGAAGGATAATAAATGCAAAAGGAATGCAAACTTGTGTGAGAGAGTTTAATGGATGTTTTCTTGTGTGGACAATGCTCATCACATTATTAAATGTGTCATAACTCTCTTCGCTGCTGTCTTTAAAACAAGTCACGACAATTTGACTCTGCTTGTGTAGGTATACTCTCTTGAACCCACTGCCTTTTTTATTACCCACCATCATTGTTTTCTGGTATGAAGTAAATGGTGAAACAACTATCTACAGTGAAAACGGTAAATTCCTTCAGTCCAGTGTTCGTTTACTGGTCAGTGTGTTGTTACTTGTTACTTGGTGGAGAGGAAGATCTTATAAATCCCACACTAAGAAGAACATGTTATATTACAAGGCTGATTATTAGAGTCATAGGCTGCTATAAATTTTAATCATTGCCGATAGTTTTAGTGATTACTTTATAAGAGGGATTTGTGATGCAAATGAAAAATGAATGCTTTTGGAACCAAGTCAAATGATTTCAGCAACGAGAACTGAACTCAAACGCACAAAAAGGAACTGAAAGGAGAAGCCAAACATCACATGAAACTTCTCATGTGAGAGATGATGATAATAATAACTCCCTGCCTGGAACTTCTTCTTTCACTCGGCTCTAGACTGACCAGCTCGAGATGAGAGGATGATACCGACAATGAGACCATACAATGCAAGCGCTTCCGCAAAGATGAGAATCAGAATCATTCCAACAAACAGCTTTGGTTGTTGGGCATTCGCTCTACAAAATAAGACATGATATTTAACAAAACAGGGTTTTGAATAAATAGATAGAGAAGTGAAGAAGCATAATATGCAGCGCCTAGTCTGATACTACTGAGAATTTATCCTATTCTGCTTCTAAAGATTCAATCAAGGCAGTTCTTAACCAACATCTCATCTATGCATCTAAATCAAAAAAACGTATTGAGAGCAAATCAATAAAGACTCATTATATAACATTTAACCGAAGATAAAAGACTCATGATCTAGGGTCAATCAAGAACTACTTTTTCAAGAACCAAAAGATGCAGACAGACATCTCTCCCATCAAATTTCACCAGATGACAAATAAAAGAAGAGCAAATCCTAGTTACTCTAAACCATTGAACTCTAGAGCACGGAGAAAGAATCAAGGTTCTGGTAATGGAATAAGACTTCATAAGAACCAAGTTACCATTCCTATTCAATGATGTAAACAACAATTACCAATGCAAAGTGAATCGATCAATTGCTACAATCAGTCAGTTTAGGTCATGCGGAAGAAGCAATCACACGGGAATTGAGAAGGTCTGTTAATACCTAACACCGGCATCGCCGACGATTCCAATAGCCATACCGGCGGAGAGACCAGCGAGACCACAAGCCAGACCGGAAGAGAGATGGGCATAGCCATCGAATAAGTAGTAAGACTTGGCCTTGGGGTTAATCCCAGTACTGATGATGACGGCGATGATCAGACCATAAATACCTAAAACACCAGCCATAACCACAGGCACAATCGATTTCATAACAAGTTCAGGCCTCATCACACCCATCGACGCAACTCCGACGCCGCTCTTTGCCGTCCCGTACGCTGCTCCCATACCTGAAACATCGAACCGGATCGGATCGGATCGAAAATCGTGGGTGAATTTCAATTCAGGGAAATTGGGAAGAGTTGTTTCGCGAAAGAGGATTTGATCTTACAGGAGAAAACGAGCGCGGCGGCGGCACCAAGGAATCCGAAGAAAGGAGCAGTTTCATCGCCGCTGAAACCTGAAGCCATGGCTCTTCGTTCAATGTCCGATGAGATCTGTTCGCAGATTAATGTTAGAAGGTTGTGCCTTGTGTGAGAGGGAGAGAGATTGATTTTTTTTTTGGGAGTAAGAGTAGTTCAGAAAAATTTAAAAATATTTTTTGTATGAATAGTATTTTATTATTGAGGGTTACTTATGTTCTTCAGTTCTTGTATGGTAATGTATTAGGTTTAACTAAATTTTATTTTATGTTAATACTAAATTAGAATGAAAAATATGTATGGATGAAGTATTAGAGTATCTTCGTTGAGAGGTTTTCAAGAGAGTATCTCACAATTTTTATTAATAAAATAATAAAAAAGTAAAAAAGAAAGTAAAATGGAGTTTTCAAATGAGAACTTTTGAAAAACTCATGAAAACCTCATTTAATAGGTGTCATAATATAATTGGTTCTATTTTTTTTATAATTTTAAATTTATTTCTATAATTAAATTATTAAACTACTAATATTTTTTTTGTTTGAGAATTTCAATGAGTTTCTCATCGATGGAGATGCTCTTAAGTGGCTTTATCTATTAGAGAATCACCATTCAGAAGTTCTCATGTGAATTTTTCATAATTTTTATTAATAAAATATTAAAAAATAAGAGAGACGAGTGAGAAAGGATTCTGAAATGAGAACCTTTGAAAACCCCATAAAATAGTTGTATCTTATTCATCTCTTATTCATTGGTTCAAATTTCTTTTGCAAATTATAATTAAATTATATAATTAAATTTTATTAAACTATTAATATTTTTTTTGTTTGAGAAACTCACACACTTTTATCTAGTTCTGGGCATTCGGCTAAAACCGAATGGAACCAAACCGACCGAACCGAATTTTTTGGTTTTTGGTTTCCATTCGATTTTGAACACCAAACCGATCGATGACTTTGTAGAACAATTTTGGTTCTCGGTTCGGTTCGGTTTTAAACCGAATACCAATTCAAACCGAAGTTGTTGGTTGGTTCTCATCGTTGAACCACTTTCTCTCTTCGTCTCATCGTTTCACCTCTCTTTTTTTTCTTCTTACCGTTCCACCTCTCTTCTCTCACATAAAATCTATATCCTGTTCTTCTTTCTCTCCTCTCTCTTTTTTTTTCTCGCCGTCTTACTATACCACCAGTGCAGCGGCAAGAGGAAAAAGACGAGATGGGTTTGTAAAAGTCAAAAACCCTACTAAGTTTTAAATAGGTTTGGACTTGTACTTTTATTAGTTTGTGAATAGGTTTGGTAATGGGTTTCGTTTAGGCTAGTAATTTTTTTTTTTTAAACATTTGCATGAGCCCATTATCGAACAAATTTTACACCGAATGACAAAACAATTCGGTTCAAATCGGAATGGATTATTTAGCATGTAACCGAACCAAATCGAATTTTTGTTCGGTTTGATTCGATGAAACTTTGTATAACCCGAATAAACCGATAACCGAACAAACCGAACTATTAATTGTTAATTGTGTACAAACAAAATACGAGTCATGTTTTCTAGGGAATATTATGAATTTCTAGATATAAGATAAATAAATAAATAAATTTGATAAATATAGGTATCTTAAAACATTTTTCTTTCTCCTCTTCCTTCTTCGTCACGTACCATACTCTCTTTCCCTCTTCTTTTTATTCCCTTGAAAACAGAGCGAAGAATTTCAAAAATTTAGCGACTGCAGTTGGCAAGGAACTCTTATCGAAGTACGACATGACTCCCGTGGATTTGAGATTTCCTAAATCTCAAGAGAGTGACGGAAATCCCAAGACCCCTCTCACCATGACGGTGGTGCACGTGCCTACGAGAGAGAAAACTGTAAGTTCAGTGGTGGGAAAAATTCAGCAAGATTATCCGGCTCCCATGAACAAATACACGTTCGCTGCCGATCCTGTGTTCGAGAAACAAGATTAAGCTTGTTAACTTGGAGGAAATCGGTAATGTCCACTGCGATGTAAATTGACGGCACCTTACGTGGATTCTCCATTTCTTTTTTTGTTCTTGAAAAAAAAATTACTTGTTCTTGAAAGAAAATGATTTGTTCTTGATTTTGGCGTTTTTTTTATGGGTTCTCTGTAAACCAATCGTCGTACGTTGTGGGTTCTCTGTAAACCAATGCTTCCAATTCGTCCTCAATAGGGTCTCCTTCAGATGAATCTACAATACAATACAACACCGAAAAGAGTTTACTTGAGTTATGAACATACAATCTGAAAACAGTGTATGAAACAACCAAGAGCTAACAAACCTAGATCCTCAACCTCCTTTCAACACGTTTAAACTTCTTTGTATCCTGTTTCTAACTGAAAAACAATGATTTGTTCTTGAAAGAAAATGATTTGTTCTTGATTTTGGTGTTTTTTATGGATTCTCTGTAAACCAATTGTCGTACGTTGTGGGTTCTCTGTAAACCAATGCTTCCTATTTGTCCTCAATAGGGTCTGAAGGTATGCACTATTCAATTTAAAAGAGCATTTTGAAACAAATCACATCCAAGTGACGAAATAGCTAAGCAAAGCACAAAGAAGACAAGATTTCTTCACTGAAACATTCATGGGGAAGGTACCAACAAAGTTATTAAAAAAAAAAAAAAAGATCAATTAGTGTTTAGGATTTAGAGGAGAAGAAGGCTTCGGCCTCCTTCGTAACATGTTGGTTAATAGTTTTCACCATCGCGAGAATGGGCTGATAGTAATCAGAGTGTGTAGCCATACACTTCCTCATCATCGAAACGAGTTCGTTACAGTTAGGGTTATCTCCATGTTCGTCCAGGCAATCTAGCAAAGTTGTATATGAATCTTTGCAAGCACCTCCTTTTATGAACTCGTCAACCCGCACTCCTACCTCCTCTTCCCTCTCTTCAGAGGAGGGATTTTCCAGTTTCGTCGGGAATACGGCGCACATCTCCCTCATCCTCAGTTCTGCAGCTGCTTCCACGATCGTTTCTAGTGGATCTTCCAGTTTCTCCGGCGGGGACGAATCTCCCCGTTTCTCTGCCGGAACTTGGTTGTTTCGAGACGTGGATGACGTGATCCCCATTATTCTCAGCCATGAGATCAGATCTTATGAAAATCGACGACTCCTACCTTGAAATTCTCAGAGATTATTAGTATATAATATATACACGAAGAGTTCCTTATAAGGTTAGCTAAATATGTACATTATTATCCACAACTAATTCAATGATTTTCATATGCTAAGAGAATAAGGTTTTTAGTTCCTGTAATTTAAACTTATGGGGGTTTATTGGTTCATGGATTTTAATAGATTTGGAAATCCAAGTGAAATCATGTCTTATTCAATCATTGATTTTAAAATCCATTTCAAAATCACGTCTTATTCAATCGTTGATTTTAAAATCTATTTCAAAGTCACGTCTTATTGGTTTTATCATTTATAAATACTAATTGAAATCACCACTTATTCAATATTAAATATTTGAACATTAATTTAGTTTCACATTGGATTTGAGTGGATTTGTAAGTAAATTTTACTTAAAAATACAAAGGATGAAATCCTTAGTCAAACCTTGTTATTTTGAATTGATTTGCAAAAAATACAATATATCATTTTTTCATATAATAGAAAATCTTATTCCTATTTTTATTTTTGATACCTCTATTTACAAAGAGATTGAAACATCTCTTGCGAATAGGTATCAAATGGATCTATTTTTTATAGTGTTCTCATGGTCATCAACGCTGTAAATATTGGCATATATAAAAAAAACTTGTCTATCATATAATTAAATACTCCATAATTGAAAGCATCTAAAACCATGTAATTAAAAAGTTTCACAATATTTGATTTTATCATAACAAATTTATATGCTATATTTTTATCATATTTTTTTTTTAATTTGATTTTAAAATCTATTTATATTGATTTTAAAATCTACTTTGGATGATTTCTAAATCCATTTTGGATATTTCTAAATGCACTTTGGTCGATTTTCAAATCTATTTTTGTTGATTTTAAATTCAATGAATTATGCAAGGATTTTTAAATTTTATAATATAATTAATCAACAATGACTAGGCTTTGGTTATGCAAGGTTAATTTAGGTTCATTTTGGGTAAGATAATTAAGGTTTCTTTTGCGTTTAGATTATGGTTTATTTGCTTTAAACCAAAAGGTAACCATTTTGATCAAGAATAGCGTGTGCGTGTGCTTGCATATAAGGATGTAACTAGTCTTTATTGTGGGTAGAGGTAAAAATCACAAAAGGGTGTCTGAAAATACAATTGAAAAAGAGAGACGTAGAAGAGCATAACGTGTTCAAGAAGAAGAAGAAGATATGACAAAAGAATCAATAAACAAATTTGAAGCACATCCCTCCCCATCGTCGCATACTAAAAATCCCACACACCATAAGCTGTTTCTTAAAAGAGTAATAGAATCGAAACTAACAAAAAAGACAACCTAAGTACGTAGGAGGGGTTGGTGGTTCGGATATTTCAGACATTACCCTTCTGGTTAAAAAAGACTCTTTTTCTTTTCTTTCCTAGAAACAAGCAAGCAAAGCTGTAAGAGCCTGGTGCTACCCTCAATCCATCGCCACTCAAACAAGACTCGAATTTATCAAAGATGGAGTCATTTTCATATAGATCGCATAGCTGCAACAGGGTATAACATAATGTGGTTAGTTTTCAAGACAGAATCATCAAATGAGAGAAGCTCTCACCTTGGGTCTCAGATGTTAATGTCCCACAGCTGAAACGTCGGAAAGGGCAGATATCATAAAGAACTGAAGAATACACTTATATTGGCTCACAATCAGAGAAACTATACACAAGGGAATCGGATGATTTCCAACCTTGAGCGTCATGTAATCACGACTAAGTATGTATCTCCCATCATTTGAAAATTTAATATCTGAAATTATCTCTGTGAAAAATGATCTTGAACCAGGTGATCTTGAACCAGTCAGAACGACCCATTATTCGAAGCAAATTGTATCACTTGACTAATGCATGTTTCGAAGTTGGTACTGAGCTTTAGTTACGACAGGCAACAAGTAGATTCACTGCGTTTCACAACTCAAGTAGTAGGATCATCAGCACGATGAAAACATCCTCAACTAAAACTCACTTCAGGATGCCTAACTGCGTAATACATCTGCTCCATATCCCTCCTGGACCCATCATGCTGAAAATAACATTGCACAAGAATACATTACAGCACAAAACATATTTGTGAAAGACGATTGAAGTAGATCTTGCACAAGAAAAGGAACGCACATCTTTAGTATCCGTCCTCTCAAAAAGAACTACTCGGCCACGGTCACCAGTTGCAAGATGGTCTCTACTTTTATCAAATTCATTGGCTGAAATGATGTCAACTAAATTGTAGGGGGCTAAACACATAATAACCTTAAAATGCAGCTAGAATATTCTTCTCCAAAACACAGAGAACGTAAACCAGTAAAGAAGTCGAGAATGTTAAGACACAGCAGAAAAAACTTATCTCATATTCAAAGTGCATCCGAAAAGCACCTTGTTACATTAGTACTAGTGTACTACTGGAAGCCTCATCAGCCAGAAGAGAGCAGCTTTAAACCAACTCAATATATATTGCAAATTCAATTCAATTCATGAACCAAAAATGTATAACCATTGATAGTCTTCAAGCTAGATTACCCTCCTAAATTCAACTTAAAGCTATCATTAGCATATCAAACCTACAGAACCCTAGTAAAATATACAGAAACTGAGAGCTTCCAACCTCACAACAATCAGTTGAAGGAATGGAGGTGTTCTCATACCCAAACAATCCAAGCCCGCACGCATACAACGTAGAAACCCTACTAACAGTGCAATCGAAAAACCACAAATCAGACCCTTAGTTCTCAAATACCATCCGGATCTAAAAGAAAAAGGGAAGCAAACTCGAATATATTTCACAATCTATAACGCCTACGCAATTATTAATGGATACAACTTTCTTATTATTATTCTTCTCCGGAGGGCCACTAGTCATAATAATAATAAGAAAGTTGTATAGCAGAAAAATTGAGAGTCAACATATGTACGATACTATTATAGTTTCACGAATGGAGTGTAATTGTCAACGGTGGGTCAATCATTGAATTTGGTGGATATATGTATATAGTTTATAAATCTTCGTGGATTTTTTTTTTTTTGGTTATATAAATATGTTATGCCATAAACGAATGCATTCCCCAAAAGATACTATTTTGACAGACTCATAACACTGTCAACACACATGGCTATTTATCGATACATTATACGATAACAGAATAATTGTTATGAAAAATAGAGTTCATGAAATCTGCATCATATAAATACAGCTCATATGAATTAGAGAGAAGAAACAAAAAAAAAGTGTGTGCGGATTTTGATTAATTATGAATATTAAAGACAGAAATGCAAATCTTTATTATTCCTTTTGTTTCATACCTTTCGCGCATTCTCCTAATTTCTCTGTCCAATTCACTACTCTATCGTAATCTATTTTCTTTTTTAAATTTTAAATTTTGTAAAATTTCTTCATCTGCAAAACCAGCATTAGATCAGTTTGACAACAAAAATATAATAGGTTTCTTATTATGTTTCTGTGAATTGTTCGTGAATTAAATGGTATATTCATTTGGCTTTCTCTAATTACTATGGTGTCTGAATTTCTTTTCAAATTACTCTGGAATCTAAACTACGTATCTATTTCTTTGGTCTGATCTTTTTTGCCTCATCCAAATCTCAATCAAAGATCCTCAGGGAAAAACGAATTTGTTCTTAAGTAATAAAAAAAACAGTAAATTATATATAACATTAGCCAGCTGAAACTAATAAAAAAAAAAAAATGATTCCGAATGTTCATAAAAATAAAGCTGTGACATGTAACCTGTCACGTTAAGAAATATATGCAGACATACATAAACTGTAATTAAAGTGGAGAAATTCTTAATATCTTTACAGTTTGTAAAATATAAAATACATGCTTAAACCAGCTTTAAGAAACCCTACTAACAGTGCAATCGAAAAACCACAAATCAGACCCTTAGTTCTCAAATACCATCCGGATCTAAAAGAAAAAGGGATGCTTAAACCAGCTTTTGGACATGGGTTTAGATCATACCCAAATGGTCAAATTAATTAAAAACAAAAAAAATCAAATATTTGTTCTCGACGAAATCATTGATTTATTCTGGCATACATTTTGGCGATCTTGTTCATTATAAAACTTTTCTTTGCTGTTTTGAATACTTATCTGGAAGGACAGTTGTCCCAACGAGACAGAATAAATATCTTCCTTCCGTATCACATTTATTCAATAAACACGGGTTTATAGTTGGAAAAGTACTTTTTAAAAAATCATTGAATTTGTATATAAAACTATATATAAGATTCATTGAAACTTTTTAGAGACGGTGGAGTTAAAACGCAATTGTTTAAAGAAATTACCCTGGGGACAAACAGAACATTGACTTGTTTAACTATATTATATTAATAATTGCAATGTTTGATGTTGATACAGCATCATCTCACGAAAACAGATGACTAAACAATCAGGCAGAATAATTCAACCCCTCACGTATCATGTTATAACCAATAATAGAAATTGTTCCTTCGACGACAATTGATATTTTATAATGGTACATTTCAGGTTGGTACCACGTCCTTGATAATATAATTAGTTTGATCAAAATGGTATTGACCCAACCGAAAATTTAGATAGCATGATGCTATCGAGTATACGTTATTGACGCAATGTTTTACTTGAGATCACTGTTTATTAAGGCTCTTAATTATGTGTATAATCAATCTATGTTAAGATTTATTTATTTTTATATATTAAGAATTATGCAATGTGAATATACATATAATCATCTAAATAGTAAAGGTAAACATTCTTTGTGCAATTAGTATATTTGATGTGGAATCTTTATCTGGCTTCATAGTTATACAAATGTTGCATGGAATTTAAATTAGAGAAGAAACCTTTTTATAGAGTTGGGGATAACCCAATCGTGCGGACCCAACTATTCCAATTTTTCATTTATATCTCTAAAATTAAATATTTAAATTGACGCTAGAAAAATAATAGGGGTTAAATTTAAAATAGTTAGTATAGTTAAAATTTTATGAATTAATATTTGTTACATGTGTTTTGACACAGTTTAGACATATATAAATGAACAGTTATAATGAACTAATTAAAACTATAGACTATGTTTTCTGATATCTTTTTAAAATATTATTCTGTTATGTTAAACTTATTTTTGGGATCTCATTCTTTCTATTTCATAGTCATAAATCATATAATTTCAAATTAGTTTTTAAAAAACCTCACTCTTTCTAACGCGTTATGTATTAATTACAAATGGAAGATTTGACGAAATCTAAAATTTGAAAAGTGCAAAGTTTATGTGGGTTGTTAATGATAGTCATCTTTAATTAAATAAATTTCCAAAATTTTAAAAATGTTACAAATGCAGAGAAATGAAGCGCGGCAAGATCTCACCTTACATATTATTGACATTTAATTTTATTAATTAATGAAAAGTTTTTAAAAATTAAATGGAAATTTCGAACATACTGTTTGTACCTAGATTCAAACCAAAAGAAATACGCGTGGGGAGTTTTAAAAACAAACAAAAAAAAGGCAAAATTTTGTGGTGTCCATATTAATTAATTATTGAAGTAAACTTATTGAAATTTCCATTTCAAACTAAAACTTTAAAAGAAAAACGGGAAATTTGGCATAATGATTTCGGAATAACTGCGTAAGTTTCTAATTAGTGTACTTTATTAACGTCATGACATTAATAATTGATTTTTTTTCTTTCAAACCCTATATAAAGTAGATCTCATGGACAGTTATATATGGACCACACAAACTAGAAAAACAAAAAAAATATAACAACATCCCGTGACATAATCTCAATACTAGAAACCAACCCGAAAAACAAAAATGGCTACACAAGCCAAACCCCAAATCCTCTCCGACGTCAATCGTCTCCGTTACTTCGCTCTCTTCTTCTTCCTCACCTGCCACGTGGCATCCGGCGCTGGAGGAACATGGAAGCTTCTCTTACCAAACGTCGGAATCTCAGCGATGCACTCACAGCTCCTCCGCAACGACCGTGTCATAATGTTTGACCGAACCAACTTCGGTCCATCAAACATCTCTCTCCCTAATGGAACCTGCCGTAACAGCCCAAACGATGCCGTTTCGAAACGCGACTGCACCGCACACTCGATCGAATACGACGTCGCTTCAAACCGTATCCGTCCATTAACCGTCCTATCCAACACATGGTGCTCCTCAGGCGGAGTCACTCCCGACGGTACTCTCCTCCAAACCGGAGGAGACAGAGACGGAGAACGTAAAGCTAGACTATTCTCTCCTTGCGACGACAATTCTTGCGATTGGACAGAAGTCGATAACGAACTCGCTGCAAGAAGATGGTATGCTTCGAACCATGTTCTCCCCGACGGTCGTCAGATTATAATCGGAGGTCGAGGTCAATTCAATTTCGAGTTTTTCCCCAAAACGAACGCTCCAAATCTCTATAGCTTACCGTTTTTGTCTCAAACCAACGATCGTGGAGACGAAAACAATCTCTACCCTTACGTTTTCCTCAACAGTGACGGAAACATGTTCATATTCGCTAACAACAGAGCGATATTGCTCGATTACTCGAAGAACACTGTCGTCAAAACTTATCCGGAGATCCCTGGAGGCGATCCAAGAAGCTATCCGAGCACTGGCTCTTCCGTTCTTCTCCCGATCAAGAATCTTGAAGCGGCGGTCGTGGAGCTAGAGGTTCTCGTGTGTGGAGGTGCACCGAAAGGATCGTACAACCTTGCATTTAGGAGAAACACTTTTGTGAAAGCGCTCGACACGTGTGCGAGAATCAAAATCAACGATGTCAATCCCCAATGGATAGTTGAGAAGATGCCGAGAGCAAGAGTCATGGGAGACATGACGCTTTTGCCTGACGGACATGTTTTGTTAATTAACGGTGGTTCCTCAGGGACTGCTGGTTGGGAACTTGGTCGTGAACCGGTTTTTAATCCTGATGTTTACCGTCCCGATAAACCGATCGGTTCAAGATTCGAAGTTCAGAACCCGAGCACTATCCCGAGAATGTACCACTCAACCGCCGGTTTACTCCGTGACGGGAGAGTTCTCGTCGGAGGAAGCAACCCACACGCGTTTTACAATTTCACCGGCGTGCTTTTCCCGACGGAGCTTAGATTAGAGGCTTTCTCACCGTCGTATTTGGAACCTCAGTATTCGAGTCTTCGTCCGAGGATTGTGAGTCCTAGCTCACAGTCGACGATCAATTACGGTCAAATCTTGAGGCTGAGGTTTACAGTAACCGGAAGAGTAAAAAGTCCGGTTAAAGTGACGATGGTGTTTCCTTCATTTACTACACATTCCTTCTCTATGAATCAGAGACTTTTGGTTCTTGATCATGTTTTCTCTACGAGGATGGGATTATGGACTTATGATGTTAGGGTTAGGACTCCGAGATCTGCGAATCTTGCACCACCCGGTTATTACATGGTTTTTGTGGTAAACCAAGATATACCGAGTGAAGGTATTTGGGTAAGGTTACAGTGAAAGTGATCATTGACTTGCATAAGTCGATCTATGTGTGATTTTTATTATTGAACCAACAAACAAAAAGTTGGGTAATTTTTTAATTATTTTTAAATTTTCTTATTTAATTAGATATTATTTCGTGGAATTGTATGTAACAAGAGTCTTGTTTGGATTCAATTACAAAAAGGAATCAGATACTTTGTGTATTTCTTTGAGTGCGGTAAAGTTTTTCATGTTAGATACTTGATTACAACGTGAAAGTTTCATGGTTAAAGTGATACGAAATCTCTTAATTTGTTATTACATTGGACCAAATCGGCAACAAAGGGAACTACGAGGACGTTTGCTAAACTTATTCCTTACGGATTTTTGTGGGAATAATAAAAGAAAAAGCTGTAATTTGTTAGCTGGAAAATCCCAAAAAAGGAACGGCGTGAAGGAGTGTAGAAAGATTTGGGAGACCAGAAATAGAGAGATACAGATTCCAAAAAGACAAAAACTAATTAAGGGTACGTTTCTTTCCTCATCCAGATGGACAATCTAAATGAAAATGCTAATTCATGTTCGTTTAATATAAAAAATGAATATCATCCAGATGGATCATCTGAATGAGTTTTAAAAAATTACACTAATTTTCAAAACTCATCTGTATAAGCCAAATCGATGCATCTTCATCCGGATGAATCTTCCAGATGCATCTAATAAATCAAAATATTTAAAAAAACGAAAATACATTTACATAAACAAAACAAAAAATTGTAAAATTGCATTTTTCAAAAACTATAATAAAGTTTTTTTGCCAAATTCGCAAAACTGAGTATTTATGACAAAACCGTAAAATTGCATTTTTCCACCAAAATCGCAAAATCGCATTTTTCCGCCAAAATCACAAAATCGCATTTTTCCGCCAAAACCGTAAAAACACATTTTCCTGTTAAAACTGCAAAATCGTATTTTTTCGCCAAAACCGCAAAATCGCATTTTTTCACCAAAACCGCAAAATCACATTTTTCCGTCAAAACCGCAAAATCGTATTTTTCCGCCAAAACCGCAAAATCGTATTTTTCCGCCAAAACCGCAAAATCGCATTTTCCGCCAAAACCGTAAAATCGTATTTTCCCGCCAAAATCACTAAATCTATTTTGGTAATTTGGTACGAACTGCATCGGGATGAAAATGCAAATTTATTAAAAATGAACGCATATACATCTAGATGCACATAAAAAAACAGAAACGAAGCACATCTGGATGAACCATCTGAATGCATCTTCCAAATGAGCAAACGAACATGACATAATATGATCCAACGCAATGCAGATTCTTTCTGTCTTGCACGTCTCCACTTATGTCACTTTCTTGTTTAACTACTTCTACGCTAATTGCAATTTTGCATCCAGTCACAAAACATTCCACCACTTCCATTTTAAGTAAAACTCATTTTGGATCCACTTACTTTCTTCTGCCAATTTTTTTCATTGTGGAAGTAAAAATAACAATAATACGTGTAATAAATAAATTGAAAATTCATACTAAAACAAAGAAATTAAACCCATGCTCATAATTATTTCTCAATTATACGAATTGAGTTACGATTCATAATTTGTGATTATGAAGGCGTCAAATCATAAACTGATGAGTAATGTGTATGAGTTGAGTCAGTATTGCTACAAAACCTCCTCAACTGTGCAAGTTTCAATACCAAAATCAATAGAGCAACAGAATTGGAATCAGACCGAGAGTGGTTTTTCGTTCGGAATTGTGAGAGAACCATCCAAGAACAATGATGACGCAATCAATTCGATTTAGAGAAACAAAGAGATAATAATGTTTTGTCATATCATCAATAATAATTCCATCTCTGTTCTTGCTTCAAAGAGCGTTTAACATCATCCAATTTGATTAAACGTAGATAACAACAAAAAAAAAGTAGAAAAAAAAAACAGCAACACTCGAAGCACTAACACAACCCTATATTAGAATAATAGTGATGATCGGCCTAAGCACGTTCTCCACGAATCCGCCTGGCCAACTGGATGTCTTTGGGCATTATCGTAACCCTCTTGGCATGAATGGCACAAAGATTTGTGTCTTCAAACAAACCCACCAAATATGCCTCAGCAGCTTCCTGAAGAGCTAACACTGCGTGGCTCTGGAATCTCAAATCCGTCTACAATTCAATTTCACCAACAGGAACCGATTATTATCTCAAGATCATCACTTATTCATTCAATTTAGTTGATATCAGGGCGTAAAGACAAAAATTACCTTGAAATCCTGGGCGATTTCACGAACAAGTCGCTGAAACGGAAGTTTACGAATCAACAACTCCGTGCTCTTCTGGTACTTACGAATCTCACTGATTCATGAAAAAAAACAACCGTAATTCATTATATTTCAAATTCGAATACTGAATTTTCCCAACAACGACGTGATTAAAAAGGAGAAAGAAAATCGTGAAATTACCGAAGAGCGACGGTTCCGGGACGGTAACGGTGAGGCTTCTTGACTCCTCCGGTGGTCGGTGCAGATTTCCTCGCCGCCTGTATCACGATTTCGTTAGATCCACAATCAATCATAAACCCTAGATCCCCATTTCCGTATAAGAAAATTCAAAACTTAGAACAAACCTTGGTGGCGAGCTGCTTCCTTGGAGCTTTACCTCCGGTCGATTTCCTAGCAGTTTGCTTCGTACGAGCCATGACTTCCACGAAAAAAAAAATCTGATCGTGGGAACGAAGAGCTTTGAATCAGAGAGGAATTGCGAAAATCTGAATGTTTTGTTAGCTTTTCAGAGAAAAGTAAAAGATTAGGAATTTATAGTGGGGAGGTGTTTAAGTCGGTTAATTTTGGGAGATTAAGGGAAGGGAGGAGTGGAAGCCGTGCGATTAGGACATGTTCAACGGTCCAGATTTGATGGAGGAAATAGATAAAGCCTACGTGGCGATTCCAGTCTTCGATTCCTATTGGTCCGTTTCTTGTTAGAATTGATTCAGTGTATTAAGGCGGAAATTTTTAACGTAAGTTTGATCAATTTGTTTTTATTTTAAACCGGAATTCGGGTTTTTCCGGTTCATTAACATATGGGCTTTAGACTTAGAACCGGAAAAAGTTAAACTGAGTAGGTCGATGCTTGAGCCCAAACCGATTATGGTCGGACTGTACAGTTCTGTTGAAATAAGACAATAGGCCCAGTCTCGGTAAGCCACAGAACTCGTTTAGAAACATTTAAATACTGTAATACCCATCTCGAAAAAAGGAAGCATAACGGAAAAATACTGTAATAACCCTCTCGGGGAAAGGAAGAAGTCGAGCCGAGCCGAGTTATAGAACGTAAAAATTACTGGAATATCCCTCCCAAAGAATGGAAGCAGTTGAGCCGAGCCGAGCCACAATTCCAACCGTAGTGTCGCATCATTGTGTTCGTGACCTGCATTCACGAGTTTCAATCATATTAATTCATAAATACTCATTTTTTGTAGCTAAAAAAATTTCTTCCAATTTAGTTGATGTCTTAAATTTTTAATATAAAATTAAATTTTATTTAATTCTTTTTAATCAACAGTATTTTATAGTTTTTTTAATGATTGGTTGAATTACTTTTAATTAGATAATAAATAATATTTTTATATTAAAAAAATAAAAAATAATAAATTTATGAAATTTTTTAATCTTTGTGTTTATACCTTAAACATCAATTATTATGAAACGGAGTATTAATCTATGTACTAACTTTTTTATTGTTGGTTCAAATTTATGTGTTTAAGATCTGTATAATTTATGCAAATTCTCGATTCAATAGTACAATAATTGCTTACAGGTGCCCAAATTGCGGAAACGCATGAGAATTAATGATTGGTCATTGATTATGATCACTTGATTTAACACGATGATTGACTACGACTCCAAACCAACGTATACCATTCAGTACAACTATTTTGTTTTAGGCTCAGCTTCGTCTCGTCTACAAGTTTTATGGAAAATTCATGGTTCAATTTAAATTCTTATGTTATTTTAGATTTTAGTATTTTGTATCGTTATGTTATGGTTCTTTTTGTTTGTTTTTTGGAGTTCGGGTTGTTGATTGCGGAAGTTCTATAACAGTGTTAGCCGTGTTTCTGGAAGAATTTTGATCTTTGGTGGTTTGGTGTAATTCAGTGTTTAAAATATTAATGAAATTTATGAATGACAAAAAAACACGATGATTGACTACGACTCCAAACTAACGTGGACTATTTAATATCCTCTTCGTGGCTTTGACTTTTATCTTTTTTTTTTTCTTTAATCGGGATCTCGAAACGAATCAGTAAAGGATTTAAACCTTCGCCACTTCGCCTTCCAATTCAAAAATAAATCTTTTAACTAATGGACCATCATTGATTTATTTATCAGTAAAATATAAAATTAACTTTTTAATTTAAATGCAAACAAAAAATGATCATATGATATGTTTCCTTTCTCACATCTCCATTAGATGCATCATACTAATAAACCTTTTTTTCCTCAATAATATTGAATGATCTCTACGAATGCAGATGCACTCATCCAATGATTAGTTAGTGATTCAAGTGGTTCAAAAACTCAGCCATATACGTCCATACCAAATATTGATATTCAAAAAAAATATATATATATATATATATATTATTATTATAAATGCTTTGACAATGAATGTTATTGTGAATTTAGAATGCGGTTCAGCTACTAGTTGTGATTCATGTGGTCTATTGGTGGTGTCATTGAATTCCATAGTCCCAATCATAGGAGATACATTCATACATATTTCGTCCACAACGACGATTCGATAACTTTCTGACCCAATCATATAACAATAATAAAAAATAAATATTAATTAGTTCACATCTAAATAATTCGAGCAAATTTGCAGTTGATGATATGAAGCTGGAAAGATGACTAAATGCATAGCTTTTTATGGGCACTCTCTTACTGTACAGATTTTTTGGAAGTGAAGAATATCCCACATCGAAAGTTAGAAAGGACCTTGAGTAATATATAAGGGATATGGGCCAATCCACTCATTGCTAATTGGTTTTGAGTTAGAAGCCCATAGAACTTAACATGGTATCAGAGCCTGAACACATGTTGCCCCATCCGAACCGAAATCTATCTGGCCCAAGAAGAATCCGATAGATCTGACATGAAATCGGCCCGACACGAAATTAGTCCGGCCGATCTAACCCGAAATTAATCCTATGATGGGATATTATCGAGATTAATGGCTAGATGGACCATTATCTCGAGGGGGCGTGTGAAGAATGTCCCACATTGGAAGTTGGAAGGGACCTTGAGTAATATATAAGGGATATGGATCAATCCATTAATTACCAATTGGTTTTGAGTTGGAAGCCCATAGAACTTAACACTCTTCACTATATATTCTCCCTTTCACTTCTATTTTCCTAACTAAACGTATATTTAACATAGTGATCTAGTTATCCAACGCCTTGTTTTCTAGGAATGGTTAGTTCATCCTTCTCTTTGTCCATAAAACTTAAGTGCAGTATGTTCTAAACTTCTAAGTATTATGCAAATTCACATTATATTTCCCCATGAAAATATGCTTAGAATTCTTATTAGTTTGAACACAGATAATTAAGCACCACGATTCTTGTTCGAATGACTTGTTTTGAAATATTAAGTACATACAAAACTTCAGCTAGAGTTCTAAATAAAAGTTGTGAATCTTATGACATGTTACACAATGATATATATAAACCAAAAAGAAGGATAGTAAGTTAAATGAAGGGACAATGAGAGACTTGATTAGTGAATAATAAAAGTTTTTTAAAATAAAGCGTCCAAATTATTTTCATAGACAAACATTTTGATGAGCTGTTCTATGGACTGGCAGTGGCTTAACATTGTAAGGACTAATCATTTCCCAATATAATTAGGATGCTAATTATTGTATATTTACTTTTGTGTCTTTAATTAATCAAGGACTATTTCCGTTATTTTAAAGTAAAATACAAAAAATGTTGTTACACGTACTATAAAATTATCAATGCTTGAAGTCCCAAATTAGGATTAAGCTAATCGTAAATCACATACGTACGTCACTGCCTACTTAATCCTTCGCTAGGCCATATCAAATATCATTTCTACCAAAACAAGTTTTATATGATAAATTCTCATCGTATAATTGCAATGCAAGGCTGTGTCCTTAGCTTTTCCTTTTTAACTTAATTTATTATATAATAAATTATCTTATAACTTTTTGCCTCTTTTGTTTTCATTCTACAACCCATGAGGTAACCGAATCTAGTGTTACGCAAATTTAAAATGATATCTTTTGCCAAAACCTTCTTGATTTTATTAATAGTACCCACAGATTATTTATCAAAAAATCAAATACCGTTTCCAGTTTTGGCATAATAAGTAGAATATACGTATATTGCCCGACCATGGTTAATTAGTCTTACCAACTCTAATGAAATTTTAAAGTTTTACCAAATTTGGATTTCAGGATGGTGATGTGTGCATGGGCAGAAATGATTACGCTTTCGCAAGTATTATCAATAGCTTATATCGGATTTACAATACCGAAAATTGAGAACTTAATAAACTTGAAATTTGAAAACAAAAAAAAGTTCTACGTGATTATTTATTGATAAATACATTTAGATATATACTTCGATCTAAGAAGTTTCATAGCTCGATTCAACCATCTATTAATTAATGAGTTATATTAGTATAAAATAAAATGTTCATTGGTTGTATAAATTTGTATTGCTGGAGCCAAAATCAGAAACAAAACATATGATCTGAAACATAGGAGTATATGATATTTATATGATTTGTATTGTAAATCCGAGATTGAGACGTGGCAAAATCTGATAAGGAGTTAGAGATGCGGAAAGACGTTTGCCTAAATAAATCCAAGGCATAATCCTGATTAGCATGTCTTTATGCCTTTATTAACCTAAACATTGCATGTGCATTTCTATGTCTTCACTCTTCTTCACACTTAATGTAAAGTACTAGGCCTGCGATTCGGGTCGGTTTTTTCGGTTTTCGGGTTATTCGGTTTTTAAAAATCTCACCGAAAATAACCGAAATTAATTTCGGTTCGGTTCGGTTCGGGTATCGGGTTTTTCGGTTTTAAATTTTTTACCGAAATAAACCGATTTTTTTTGTTTATTCGGATAAAACCGGGTTATTTCGGATAATTCGGATCGGTTCGGATATTTTCGGTTAATTCGGTTCGGGTATTTTCGGTTAATTCGGATAATTTGGTTTATTCGGTTTATTCGGTTCGGGATTTATATATATTTTCAAGATTTCGGTATGATTTCGGTTTAATTCGGTTAATTTTGGGTTTAAAAAAAAAAAAAATGGGTACCCGATCGGTTCGGCGAACCGAACCGAATTAATTTTGAAATGTTTCCGATCGGGTAATTAGCTAGAACCGATTCCGAACCGAAAACCGAAAATTCCGGTTCGGTTCGGTTCGGAATTTTCGGTTCGGGTAATATTCCCAGGGCTATAAAGTACTAATGAAACTTAAATTTAATCAATTCGACATAAAGATTAAAAAAAAAAAAGAGTTAAATCTATGATGCAAATAAATAAAAACGTAAGATTCCAAATAGGCTTTGATAAAGTATAATAGCAAACTATTAACAGAACTATGTTTTTGTGTTTTACGCGTCATATCATAATTTTTTATAAATAGTTTCTTCGGAAAAAGAAAATGTGAGTGGAGTATGACAAATTTCCCTAAAAAAAAGCTATACGGGAAAGCTCAATTGACTTAATTTTTTAAAAACATTGAGGAAACCAAACTTTAATCAGGTTCATCCCTTCTGCTTGTGGCTAATCACTGCCTAATACGTAAATTAAACTAAAATATTAGACGTATTAAAAATTTGAAAAAACAAAAACTCTTAAAAACTAAACAAAAAAAAAAACCACAGAGAAGAGATGAGAAATGAGTGAATGACGGAGTGTTCCGTGGGTCCGTAACGTTCACTGAGTACAACGGAGCGCCGTCACTCGCTCCGTGTTACAAAACTTAATTAATTTACATTGATTTTATTGTATTTTTAAAAAATACTATATTGTCAGCGAACCTTTGGAATAGGAAAGAGGGTCATCAGTCGGTCACGATCAACGAGTTTGACAAGTTGTTTGACCACTATTACTGGATTAGCTGGCACGGAAATTGTGGGTCCCATTGATCAGAAGGACGCCACGTAATCTTTCGACGTCGACGTTGACGCCACATCATCACGATTCAGCGCCTCGTAGACGTTTTCACTCGAGTATAATTAGTTAAGTAAACTATTTTTGGTTAACCAAGTCTAATAATTATTTTTTTTGAAAAAAACTAAGTCTAAATATTACTACGCTTTTTTGTTGTCAACTATTACAACATGATCAGTTTATAAATCAAATATAAAAGTTTTAACAACAAAAACGTATAAAAAAGCATATTACGCTTGCATCGAATTTTCTCTTAATTACGGTCTAAAGATTGAAAATTTATATGGATATTGTTGCAGTTTCAACAAATGACATTAAGTACACAAAGATATTATTTGATGAGATTTGTGTCCTATTGAAACAAATACAGCGATTAACTTATTGTTTAATCCCATAGAATATTTTTTATTTCCTCATATCGTGCGTGCATAGCATATTAAGGCAATTTGGTGCATGGAGGGCAGAAAGAGACAATCCAATGCCGATTCATAGCATACGATCGACTCTCTTGTAATTATATTTTATGGAGAAAAATATATATAATTCTGTTCGATTCGTAATAACCAATAATAATAAAACCTGCAGAAGCATTAAATGAAGATTTGCTTTGGAAGAGAAAACTAAATGAGAAGAGATCCTTAAAACCCAACAAGTGGGGTGAGAACGTAACATCGCGTGGGGGGATGCATCGTAGCTTCTATAACATGCACTTGGACCCACTTTATTTATTTGAATTTTTGAATATAATTCAATATAAGGCTTTCAATCATCTCTTTAAATTTATTATTTCACTATGACATATGCATATATTCATGAATATTCGACTAAATTCATATGATAAGTGAATTATATCATAAGGTTTTATCATGCCACATGCGGAAAATGTGATATGTAGGAGTGATAGGAACTCTCGAGGTGTGGACCGTGGATTATTTGATCAACGATTTTCTGTTTCTTTTTTTTTTTGGTTTAACGATTTTCGGTTTCTTTCCAGTGCAATAATTTATATTACAGTAATTCGTTAATTTCATTGCAATACAGTAATTAAGGGTCTGAAGTATATGCTTGCAAAAAAAAACTACATATAGTGAAGATAATGTCGGTAGTTTTAGATATATTAGACATAACCAATAATTTTAAGGATAAAGAAGAAACGAGAACTTCAGATTAGACGGACAATAACAATGATTCAAGCATTTGATCACATGAAAATATGTATGATATGTATGGATAAATGTAGACATTTATAATTAAATTTACATTTTCCCCAACGATAGAATAATGAATATTTTGACTGCTTGTTACTTAAAAAATATAAAATACATAATTGGAGATGGGACATTCGTGCACATGGGGCATGGACACATTTGTATACTACAAAGTACAAAATATGTGTTTTTTGGTGTGGTACGCCGTATTACATTATTTTCAATTTCTTATGAAAAATACTACATTAATTTTCTCCTTAAGCAAAGAGCATCTTCAGTTAATCTTAACTACGTTTGGTAAGAGAACCTTTTATATAATTTTATATCTTTTGATTATATAATTAAATTTAAATCACATATACAATTTTAAATTACATTGTTTAAAATGCATTTTCCTGCCTTTTCCCAGCTACCCATGTGGTGGGTTTTATTTATTATTGCTTAGCATAAATTCTCCCACTTCCGTGCGCCGAAATTAATTTATCTGGAAAAGAAATAACTTATATATATAAATAAAACTGTATTTTATGTTTATAATATACATATAAAAGTTTTGACCCTCAAGCTCTAATTGTGCCCTTGTTTGTACGTGCACGAACTATCTTGAAGCATAATATATGTACATAATTTGTTGTTAAAACCACTTTTTATTTTATTCTAAAGCAATTTAATCTATTCGGGGTTGTTCGGTTAATAAATTAATTTTAAACTCATGCCATAATTATCATATAGTTTCAAATACCCATAACCCTAATTACAAGAATAACACCATGTTCTATATTCTTGTTAGCTTGATTTATCAAAGTTCATTTCATATCATATTACAGAGATTTGACTCACAATAACTGAAAAAAAAATGTTGTAAAAAAAAAAACTGAATAAATAGAATTCGGTGGCTCTTGAATCGTATATCATTTAAATTGTGTTTCACAGGTAAATAAAAATCAAGTAAACATAATTAAGGATGCTCGTTCACAAAAACGACTATATATGATTTTCTTTCCGGTCTTGTAACTAGTCTACCTTCATTACATAGTTTGTTTATGCCATTTTCAAGTTGCAACCAATTGCTATTGACTCGCGCCAAGCGAGAAAGGCCATGACCCTGCCTACCAAGAAAAAAAAAGAAGGAAAGGAGAAGAGAACTTCGTATTTTCTTAATTTAAGAAGATGTATAAAGTGACTCGACTGAAGTAAATAGTTCGAAGGAACAAAGGAACTCGACAGTAAAGTCCACCAGGCTCTAAAAGACGACTGAACTGAGAAGAATGGTTACACCGAAAAAAACAAAAAAAAAACTATTGTTATATTGATTGTTTTTTTTGTTTGTTAAAGTATTGTTATTGATTCTTGGTCGCAGATAAATACATTTTACAAAAACATCTACTAGGAACGAAATATTTGAGGTAGAATTGTTGTTGGTCCAATGACTGATTTACAAATGTATGGATTTAACAGTTACGTTTGCAATTGAATTTTTTTTTATAGCCTTCATATGCTGTAGATTTATTTATCCATCTATAGATCTAATTTTATATTATAGGTGGATCCAAAATAGAAATCTTGGAGAGACTTGCCACCAACAAGTATGCCTACATTGCTCTCGCTCTCTCTCTCTCTCTCTCTCTCTCTCTCTCTCTCTCTCTCTCTCTCTCTCTCTCTCGTAGAAATATGTGGTGGTCATTATGCAATGCATTAACAAAAAATGTGTTCTTAGCTCATTTTGATTTCATGCGGTACATATGCTCGGCGATCATTGATCATGTGTTTTGGATATTTAAGTACCTCTCTGTTGGATAATAATTCTGTAGGTTTTATATATAAGTTGTAATTATTAATAAGAAATAATTCACTTGATCTACAAAGTCAATCAGAAAAAGGGTTACCAATATGATCCTTATTTTGATATCATATTTTGCATTAGTTTTTTTTTTGTTTTTGAACTTTTAATAGAAAAAAAAGTCAGATGAACATTTAGAGAGAACTGAGTAGTCGAATTTGTGTGTCCACCTTAGATACGAACCACTTAGCTACGTGTGCCTATCCCACCTCTATTTGATATCAATACACTCAGCATCTATATTTTTGCTTTTGACGTATGAACACTTTGATTATATTCAACCAAGAACATGAATATAAAGAAAGAAATAGACTCTAATGTGTCCCTAATCAAATCCCAAGGTGATGTTTGAACTCTTTCCAAAGACCAGTCGTCTTATCCAACACTAGCACATGCTCTTAATTCCCTACCATCTCTTTTTCTTAAAAGTGACACTTCTTTATTCAACTAATAGGATTCAATCCTTTATCTCCAATGACTTATTAATAATTTTTTTTCCATGATCGATAGATTCATTAGCACAATTATTAAACCATGGATTGTATATGAACCGTAAGCAACCACTAGTTTTCACATGTCGAATCCATCACCTGTTGTATCAATGCTTCGTGCACCATCCAGTGTATGAAGAAGAAAAAATCATACTAAATCTTTGATTCTCCTCTTAAGGATCACATGATTCGTATCTAATCTCTCTTCTAAACAAAATAATTAAGATTAATTTCCCGAATAATCAAAATCTTACCCATCATACTAATCATATTTCATTATGGAAAGGAATAGAGCCAAAGTAAGGACAACGGAGGCAATTTCGTAAATATCTCGAAAATCAGTGGCATTGTGTTACTCCCTTTACTATATAAACCTCGTCCCTCCCAAACTCTCAAAATCCCTCTGACATTTTCTCTCTCTTTCTCACACTTCCTCGCCCAAGAAAACTACAAGCAGGAATCACCGATCGGAAAAAAATGGCTGGAGGTCTCGGAAAATGCAGTAAGATCCGTCACATTGTGAGGCTGAGACAGATGCTCCGGCGGTGGCGCGATCAGGCGCGGATGTCTTCTTTCAGCCGCTGTGTGCCGTCGGATGTGCCGTCAGGACACGTGGCGGTCTACGTCGGGAGCAGGTGCAGGAGATTTGTGGTGCGCGCGACGTATCTGAACCACCCCGTCTTAAGGAATCTTCTGGTTCAAGTCGAGGAAGAGTTCGGTTTCGTGAACCAAGGCCCGTTGGTTTTCCCTTGTGAAGAATCGGTTTTCGAGGAATCGATCCGGTTCATCTCCAGGTCCGATTCCACCCGGTCAAGGCGGTTCACTTGTCCCGATGATTTCAAGAAGAACTGCCACGTGGAGATCAGAAGCAAACTAGATCTATGGATTGAATCTCGACCGTTGCTTTACGGCGCCTCCGAAAAGGCAATATGGTGATTTCTTAGGGATCACAGAGTAAATAGATAATAAAAAGAGAGCGGATTCTGACTCGGTTGGACTCGGAACGAGTTTACTCGCCATGGGAGCAGAAAATGTACCGAGGCCAATTTTAAATAATCGTCATTGACTCGGCTGAGTTTGACTCGGATTTGTTTCTATTTATTTATTGGTTTCTTCCTGAGTGAGACGGCGAGTTTACGGAGTGGAGATGGCCGTGAAAGGTGGGTGAGTCATTCTACCGAGTCGTCCCGGGTCCGAGTCCGAGTCCGAATTCGATGGAGTAGAACAACAATCAGGGGGAAAAAATGTAATTTATAAATTGTTTGTTGGCTGTAAATTCTGCAATTCCCATTAAAATTATAGAAATCATTATTGGTGGAGAAAGTGAAATACTGATTCTAACTATCAATGTGTAGATTCCATAGCATTGATAATGAACTAATTCTTGATTTTTAAAAGAGATGGAGCCTAAAATAATAAAGCAAAATGTTTATAACTACCAGACTATCATTATTTTCTAGAAAGTAAAAGTATTAATAATTATTTTGCATGATTGTAAATGTTCGTAATCAGTTAAAACTTAAAAGTAAGCCGATTAGTAATTTACGTGTTCTTATAATGCAAAGGATACCTACTAATAAGTTCATGTAACTCTAAACGACTGTATTAGTTTGTATAGTTTTAGACTAACTATAAGTTTATGTTTTTGACAACATTTTAGACTAACTATAATACTATATAGATTTAGCAATTCAATACAGAACCTCTATAGTTTGAATTTATTTTTTAATAAATTAATGTGAATTTACTTCTTTAACTTGGGCGGAAGTAGTTTATAATTGGACCGTAGTGATTGGAAAAAAGAAGGAAAACTTCCGACCAGGTCATGTGAAGGAAAGACTAATTGTAATAGCCACTTTGCTCTGTTTTCACTCTCATCAAAGCTTTTTCTGTCTTGACACGTTCTTCGAACAGTGAAAAGCACAATCTACGGTACATAATGTTATCATATCATATTATTGTTATATTTATTTCGCCGTAACTTAGTTTAGAATGTTCAGACAGCCTAGATCTCTGCTAATTAAATAGTTCAGATTCTGGTCTGATTCATTCTCTTCGTTCTTTGCTAATTAGAATGGAAGAAAATATGGGTAGGTTTATCAGAAAACGATGAAACAATGTACCATATATTGACCGAGTTAAAAAGGAAGTACGTGTCTTGAAAGAAGAAGAAATTGGGTATTGTATTATTTCATTCTCTTACAATATATAGTTTTTTTTTTCAATGTGTGATTAGTTTTAAAATGTCTAATTATTTTAATATTTTAAAATATATGCTAATATCTAATGTTGATATTACTTCAATATTGGTCTGATCTCTAATATATTTGATCTATATGACTCATTATATATGATGTATTCTCACGATCAAACGAAACACAAAATTATAAGACTATCGAACATTTAGAAGAAAAACGTCACAAGAATCATCTAACATAAGATTAGTTTGGTTTCGGCTTAAAGATGATCTCGATTATAAAAAAAAAAAGAAAAGAATCATGCAACATACGCTCCAAATTCCGATAGTAGACATATTTATTAAATTTTGGGACATGTTTGCGATACAAAAACAAAAGACAGATTGTTTTTAAAAAATAGCCATGAGTATGAGAGCAGCTTTTTCTCAAGAAAAGAGAGAGAGATCGACAGAAAAACATGGAATAGCATAAGGGATGAGTTCAACGAGCAGACAGAGCTCAACTTCAACAATAATCAATTGAGGAAGCATCTTGTTCAAAATGAGTTTGTTATCGAAGATGCAGGATGTATCTTGGGGTTTGACTTGGGGAAGATTTAGGTGTAAGTCTGTTTTTACTCTCTAGGTTGAAGCTTTTTTATTGCTTTAATGACAACAATGCTGGTTTTCGCTCATTGTCACAGGTACAGCCTAGAAGTGAACCGGTTAGAGTTAAGGAATGCCCCATTTATGAGCAAGCTTTGGTGATGATTCGGCTGATGGTAAATATGCTCAGTCAAGTCACTTTGAGGGATTAGAAGAATCCATCGCAAATCAAACCTCAGGTTTGTTCACATCTCCTACGGAAGTGACAATGACATCAGAGAATTTATCAACACCAAATGTCCTGCAAGCGAACACAAACCTGAGAGAAATAAAAAGGAAGAGAGAACCGGATTAAAAGACTTTGTCAGACTGATGCAACAGCTATGGAAACCATGGCAGGTGCTTTGTCAGACATGTTGAGTGTACTGAGATCAAGGATGGCTGATTCGAAAACGCAAGATGACACAAACTGCATCAATGCAGCTTTAAACCTTTTTGTAATTGAATTCTTCACAGATATTTTATTGTTCTCCAATCTACCAGAAAATACACATTGTTAGGGCCTCAAAAGGAACCAAAATCACAAGAAACTCGGTCAACAACAAGTCAGATATGTGCTATGTATGGAGTGTTGACCAATAGTTAGTCAAGACTGAATTAGAAACTTCAAATCTGTAGCTTAAGAAACAGGTAAATCTCGAATTCGAATTCGATTTGACAGTGTAAACGACGACAAGCAAAACAGCAGCCAATACAATTATCGCTATAAACCAACCTCTCGACTTCGATTTATGATCGGAGGAGGGAAATTATCTTCCCGGATCTGAGGATTCCGAGAAGGATTCGAGTGTGTTGAAGAAAGATCCAACAGTGATAGGCTAAGTCAGTGGAGTATCAACCGGGATTTGAGATCCATTTTTTTTTTCAGCAACGTAAAAGTACTGTAACACCCCTCTCGGAGAGAAGGAAGCATAAAGTCAAAGTACTGTAATATCCCTCTCGGAGAAAGGAAGCAGTCGAGCCGAGCCGAGCTATAAAACATAAAATTACTAGAATACCCCTCCCGGGGAATGGAAGCAAGTGAGCCGAGCTAACTTTCCTCACTAACTTTTTAGACGGTAAAAAAATCTTTTAAAGCTTTTAACAGTCCGCCAATCACGCCCTAATCTGAATAACTCGTTTATTATTATCGGAGAAAACAAAAAAGAATTTACCAATCGATCTGATTTTTCGACTTATTGGGCTTGGGCTTTACCAAGCATTTAATATCGACACATCTTTTTTTTTGTGAAGAAAGGCGCCAACTCGGCAGAATCCCAAAATCCGAATTTTGATTTCAATCCCTAGAGATTCTGGATTCAGCCTTGTGGGGATCCATGGACGACTGATCGTGACCTAATTTTCATCTCCAGTATCTTCTTAGGTTAGTCTTTATCAAGCTAGTGAAGTTCAACACTTCCGTTTTTTTGTTTTCTTTTCTATCCCTTCTGAATCTCCGTGGATTTGATGATGCTGGATCATGCGAAATCGTTACGGTCAGCGATTTTGAGTAAGAAAGTGATTACGTATATGATTATAGGAGAGTATGGAGCTTGAATCTTAGTATGAACGAAAAGTGGTGTTAGGGAAGAAAGACAAATGACGCCATGTGGATCTACCACATTAGTTATCAACGGTGAATACCGTGTTAGAACAGGTTATGTTTAAAGCCTTTTTAATAAGGTACGAGCAAAAGCGAATCTTGGCGGAAATTGGATTAATGTGATCATAGATATAGTTTGACAAGGATTTTCTCCAAATTAATGGTTAAAAGACAATGTCGGGTAAAGATAGTTGTTTTGGTTCAACAATTATTTGAAATTAAAATGATGAGAGTCGTGAAACTGAAACCAATTAGACAAGGTGAGATTCTTTCCAAAGGACAGCGAAGAGAAAAAAAAAAAAAACAAGTTTAACAATTAGACAAGGTGAGATTCTTCCTTTGATCTGTACGATTAGCATTTAAGTATTGCTAACTATTTACTTTATTTAAATATTTGTTGCCATTAAAATTATAATTATGTTTCCATTCAGATTAGCAATCATTGTCAATCGAATATTGCCGCCCTATTATGTGTAACAAAAGAAAACAATAATACTAACAAGGATAAATAACACAAACACTGTTTGTTGCTTAGTTATTATTACGCATAACTTTGCAACTCAATTAGGAATATCAATATATATTTACGTTATCAAAACAATAATATATTTTTGATACACATAATAGGTAGTAGCAAAAGAAAACAAGTTTAATCTGAAACCAGCTCAAAATGTGAAAAAAGTCATACGCAAAAGAATTTCTCCTACACTCGTTTCAATGATATATATATGCCTTTGCCAACTTTTGTTAAGGTCACGAAATTTCCTTGGAAAAAAAAAAAGAGAGGAAGGTAAGCAAAGTGATGACATTAATTTGTTGGCACATGAGAAAATGGCTGTCAATTTTGATTTCATCAGTCATTAGACTATGGGATATTTTTGACTCATGTCATCAACACAAATTTTTTTTGCTAGAACTGTTATATACTTGTCACTTGATATTGATATCGATATATCATCGGTGGAATTTGAAGTGAAAATTGACAGGCAAATCTTGGTAAGCTTGTGTGAATGACGAGCTCAGCTCAGGTAAGAAGTCGTTTTTTTTAGATATTAGCTTATATCTAGAAATATAAATCTTTTTATTGGATGTTTTCCAAGGTGAAAATGCATACATACAAGGTTCGAGGTTTTCGATTTTCGTAAATACCAAATTAGTTACTAACCTAACAGAACTTAACAAATCCAAAGTTTGTATATGTGAATATCAAAGAAAACCACGATCTTACAAATCGGACGTTTAGGCATTTAGGAAAGACGCAACGACTCGGAATTAACCAATCATTACGAGCCATCGAAAAGAAATAACCAGTTCGGTTCGGTCCAGACCCGGTTTCTTATTTCTTTACCGAGATTGATGGTGACGCTTAAAGGCCCATTCCGATGCGTTAATCATCAGGCAACAACGCTAACCGTGTAATCAGAACTTTTAGGGAAAACTATAAACTAGGTTCATGAATTAATTTAAAACAAAAATATCCATGTAAAATTCGATTTTAATTAATTAACCGGTGAATTTTTTTTTTTTAACTTTAGCCAACTATCGCCTCACAATTTATCTGATTTTTCCATAAAGTAAGTTAGCTATATCGTCACATTCAATCAAATTTTCGGTTCATGTAGTTGTAATTATTGCATCAAAACAACTTAAATACAAAGAATAAGAACAAAAATCTAAATATGATTCGTCGTAATCGTAATGATGTAATAAAAAAAATGATAAATTTGGTCTCGAGTGTTTTTTTTTTCTTTCAAACAATTGTGTATGATATGCTAATTAGTGGAAATGTAGCAGCTCTTTCGAACTGGTGGGATTGCGATGTCTTTACCGACCCATTCTCAAGCATTTAATTTAATATTTACTTTATAAAAACATATCAGGCTGCGATACCATATCTTTCTCTCTTTAGCCTTTCTACGTTCACAGAGACAATGTCGAAGAAGAAATTTGCCGACCAGAAGGAAATAGATAGAAACTATAGCAAATTATTTGAAAAAGCAAAAAATTATACGTTCGACAATTAATCCGTAGTTCCGTACTAAACCTTTTATCAAACAAATCAGTTAATGGGTTCGTAGTAAATGGACCCACGAAAGCGATAGTATTGTGACATATCACTTCGCGAGCAGTTGTACATGTCAGTCCCACATCAACAAAACGTAGAGAATTTCAATTGTCGTCTTTGTTGGGAATAACCAAAAATGCTTCAAAGAAAATTTAATTAAAACCCAATTTTATTTTATAGACCACAATTTTAGAGAAAATAAATTAATTTTGATATATACTATAATGAAATCTCCAAAAAAAAGTACGTTAATCATGAAAAACTCATTTGTTTCTAAGGTATTGTGAAAACATGAGTTTTTTCAAATTCAAGTACTTTTAAAAAAAAATTATAATAATAAAAAATTCATCTAAGTTTACTGTTTTTTTTTTGTTGGCATTTATAAGGACACTGAAACTAATATATGTAAATATCACATGAAAAAACAGTTAACATCGTAATACATACTAAGGCTCCGAATAGTGACCAGCGGGACAACTGCATGAAAAGTGCGGTACGGTTTTAATAGTAAAAAAAACATATAGATATATACATATATATATATATATATTTTTGTTACTATTGGAACCACACCGCACGGTGCAGTTCGTTCACCATTCGAGGCCTAATACTATCGGGTTAATTAGGAGATAAAGGAAGCATATCAAAATATTCTTACCTACCCGAAATGAACAGGTTTAACGACATGCCAAAGGATCATCTCCAACAATTTTTGGGCTTGAGTCAGCGATTTTAGACTAAGGATTAGGATTCAGTTGTGTAACGTATATACATGGAACAGTAAGCATGCATCTAGATAAGAAGTTGAAAAAAATAACTTATATTGATATTGATGTATCTGAAAACGCACACTTTCTTCGTTTAATAGGATGATTCCTCAGAGTCACCGAAGACCCAATCCATCACACAGTCACTGAATAACACATCTTTCGCTAACAACAAGTCAACTACCATAGATCGCAATATCAATCTTCTTCAATTTCTAAAAAAAATATTATATTTGCATGTAGGATAAAGTTGTGCATTGAACTTAGAATGTTCAAAAGAAAATTGCGGAAACAATTCACAGAGGACTAAATATATATAACAACAACCACGATGACGTCTCCATGTGTAGCTGAGCTTGAAATCCTTCTTCCGTATCACTTGCAATAATTATACCTCCATTTGTTGGTGGAAATACTACTTCGCCTCTGATATAGATGTAAATTTTGTTAATAAAAAGAAATATATGTAATTTTCTTGTTACTATCAATATTATTATATTTTAAACTTATTTTGACCTTATCTCAATAGTTTTTTTTATTTATTTACTAATTTCTCTGGAATAAACGTCGTGAAAAAAATTAAGATTTCTGATAATAATTAGTTTAGAATCAAATTTAATGGCTGGGTTAGTTTTCACTTTTCAATCTACAACTGAAAGAAAACTCCATCCGTCCGTTATAAAGTACCGTACGGTAGGGAGAAGGGGTATTTTGGTCAAATCAGGTTTAGGAGTGCATTAGGCGATACGGTGAATCTTATCGTGATCTCGAAGCCCATGATCAGTCAAGTTTATTGTGATATCTTGGCCGTCCAAATAATTGAAGTGGGTCCACCACCTACCACTCTGTGTTCTAGAGGATTATTAACCCATCAGAATCTTGTGGGTTCAAACGATACGAGATTTCTTAAACTGTGGGTCCCATCCGCATGTGCTTATCCCTCCCTGACGTTGATTTTGACATCTCCAAATTTTCTTTTCTATTTTCAACACTAATTTTTTTCAAATACTATTACATTATTTATTTATTTTTATCTCTGCAGAAGGGACGAATATATATATCAAGCAAAACATAAACTCACTTTTTTAGTATATTTATGAGTATATACATTTGTAGAAAAGTGTGTACGGTATCATAAATTAACCAAACTAATAATGCCATATTACAATTTAATTAATTTAATGCCATATTATATATCGAAATTTAATTAAGCGGTTGAACATCAACATCTGAGGTTAGCTCATTAGGAGTTATGGGTTATAGCTTTTAACTTTTTTGGTCTATAAATATAAGAGTCATGAAAGTTAAATAGTTCCCGAAATGTATCTATCTATCAGAAAATATTATAGCAGTTACGACTTTTTAATCTTACAAGCTAGTCTAACAGGGTAAAACGAAACTTCTTATTTAAATAAATAACTACAAACAGGTATGCGTTTTAAAAATGATGATTCCAAATTTGTTTAATATCATAATAATATACTATCTATCTTACCCTCTAATCTCATAAAGTAATGCAAACAGTTAACGGTTTTTACGAGTCTCAACATAGCAGAGCCCTCTATATATAGTTATATTGTAAAGATTCTGCAACTAACATTCCATCCAGAATTTTATTTATTTTTAGTTATTTCAACAGTTTTAACGGCTACAAAACCGCCGATTTAGAAAGAGACGCCATCGTCGCCTTAAAACAAAAATAGAGAAAAAGAACGAGAAAACCTCGGGAGTTTTTACAAAATAAAAAAAAAAAAAGATGGGGAAAATATTAGGAAATTTGGAAGAGAGAGAAAGAGAGACAAAACTCTAAAAAGTAACGACCCTGTCTTATTGCTCTGTTTTCAAGAACGACGGTACTTGCTTCTAATTTTTTTCTGGTCTAAAACATCTCACCGAGGTTTTCTTTAAAAAAATTGTTGATATGAACAAGATCTACAAGTCTAAAAAATAGCAGCTTTTACTAGCTCCGCCATTTAACAGCACTTTTTAAGGGATTATTTTGAATGGGTCCGCGACTCAAATTCATTTAAATCACATTACACATTAATAATTTAATTTATGCAAAAGAAAAACCACACCAATAATTTATAGCTGATGATATTAAAAGTGTCATTCATCAAATATTAAAAATCTCTCTCACAGGGTACACATTCAACAACCACACCACCATGAGAGTGATCCTCACTAGCTTTTTTTTTTGGGGTTTTCTACAAATCCGAGAAGAGAACCAACAATAGTAATCATTCTCTTTGGGTTTCTCTGAGGGTTAGTCTCACTCTAATACAGCAGTAAACCCATATTAGGCAAAACATATAAAAATTAGTTTGCTAAAACAGAGAAGCATTTACTCAGCAGCTTCCCCTCTCCTCCTAATTAACCATCTCAAATATATATTAAAAAAAAAAAAAACCCTAAAAGATATATTTATCGGAGCATGGAGGTGAGAGATCGGAAAACGACTTCTTCACAAGGAATAGTGAGACCCATGTCGTGATCGAAACCAAACACTTCCTCTGCTTGTTGGAGAAGAAGCTGGAATTCGGGTCGGGTCAAAAACGAAATGGGCACAACATACCTGACCCGATTCTCTCCGACGTAGACGACGAAATGACCTTTGGGCACGTGAAGAGGATGTCCGTTTTCGTCTTCACTGTATACATTACTCTGTTTCTTTCCCAAGCTCGAACATCTCTTCAAGATTTGCTTTATCATCGCCGTTTGTGTTAGCTTGTTTGCTTTTTTCATCGCCATTCTATTCAAGTGCTTCGAAAATGAAATGGGATCTTTTCGTTGATCTTGGAAAACTTACTCCTTTTTGTGTGTGTGTGATTTGAGTTTCAAGATGAGTGTGACTAGAGTGAAGGAGGGCTCATGGAATTCTGGTTGGGGGTATTTATTGAGGACTAGAGCGAGTGGAACTTTTTGTATAAATAAAAAATTAAATATACGGAATTTAAAATGTCTATACACGAATTTATGCATACCCATGCACATCCACATGTGTGTATATATTTATAGAGAGAGAGAGAGAGATGGTGATATCGAGGCGTTGAGGAGATTATGATGTGTTTGTTGTCTGAATATGAATTTGCGTGTTTGCTACGGGTAGCCATTTGTTGTGCATTTAGATGAAAGAAATATTTAATTTGTTGCAGAATTGATAGAATGTAGAAACTCGAAAGCGACCGCTTGAGTCAGCTGGTTTGGCTCCAACAGATTTTCGTATACAAACGAAAAGAAAAGAAAAACAAATCGAGGCGTAATTTAGATTAATATTCAGTTTAGCTAGTTCAAAAAATGTGAAAGGTATTTTCCAAAGCATGTGAAGATGTGGGGTCCAAAGTAAGACGAGTATGTGTGGAATTTATTAAACAGACGGTCTGATATTGATCTTCCTTTCACTTTTTGTGGTTAGAAAATTTTGAATATCTAACAACTATTTTTTTTTCTTTTTGGTTCATGCATGCTTGCTTATTTTGCTAATTAGTTAGGGTTCCAATCTCATTCTTCGAGGTTGATTAGGGTTTTATTCGAATTTATTGTATAGTATCTTAAATTCGTATTTTACCTTTTATTGTCTCCACTTTATGGTTATCTTGACACATTCTCCCATTTACTTGTCCCAGTTTCTTTACATCGAGCGTAGGGCTTTTATGATTTATGCCAAGTTGTTATTGAGTTATTCAAGTATCAAATAATTTTAACAAGCAAATGTCACATGTACGGAACACTCAACGTGTTAATTCATGCACGTTGTCAAACAGTAAGATAGAAGATCACCCATAAATATATTATGTTCAAATATAAGTATAATTGGTTAAGAGGTGTTATTCAAGTACAAATTAGAGATTGGTGCTACGTGTGGGAAGTACAACTTACGTTTTGTAGATCTTTTATAAATACTATCAAACGTTAATATATACCAAAATAAAACCTGTAAACTTGATGTTTAAAAATAGAAAATGAAAATTATTTTGTATTGATTTGTTGATTACCAATTAATTTCATATTTGTGGTCTATAATATTGTTGGTCAAAGATAGTAGGTCAATATTATCATAATACTCTCAGAAATTAAATTTGAAAAATTATTACACTTTTCCTGTATATTTCTCCAATGGGGAAGAAAAGTACAGAAGAGTACCACGATCTTGGTTATTGAACCCGTGAATCTAGAAGAATAAAAGAAAAGACATCAAAGCTGAAACTTCATAAGGATAAAAGGAGAGTCGTTGTAACCAATGAGCCACTAGTGAGAAATTTATGATTAGGAAAAGTCATAATTCTGAAATCTTAACATAACACGTATACCAAACTTCTGTCCACTAGGAAAACCATATACAGTGAATCTTTATATTATATCGATATGCGTAAAAAAAAATAATAGAAAAAGAAAACAAAGAAGCAGAGGGAAGGGGTCGATGTTTCGAACCACAAAAGAAAATTGTAGTAATCAAACGGAGACTCTCCAACTGTTTCAACTGACTCACATGCTTTCCCTAATTACATCCTACGCTTCTCTGCTTCTATAATACAGTATTTTTAATTACTAACTTTTTAAATTTCAAGATTAAATTTTCAATTAATTAATTTTTTTGAGAACATTACAATTGTACACTTATTATTTATTATACTAATTTATATATATTTACAACCATATATGTTGATATATATGCAAGCTTATATACGGATATTGCTAAACTGAATGTTGATATATATTGAAGCTTACATATTAATATTTCTTGTAATACTTTTTTAAGTAGTTACGTTTTCGTGTTTTGTTAGTTGGTATCGTACGTGGTCCATTTTTAAAAAAGTAGATAAATCATTTTTTCGTTTTAAGCTATAAGAGTTAGCACTTAACTCAGCAATGTATGCAACTGTAAGTTAAAATAAATTATATAACAAGATGACTTTTTGATAATTAAATAGCTCCAAGTTGCAGGCGTAGCCCCTCCCTACCCCAAAATTAAATTTACAAATTTACTTCCTGCGTCTAACTATCCCACAATGACTATTATATACACTCACGTGGTTTATTCGTGTTCACTAAATCCATAACTGCACGCACACATACAAATCCGGCCATTTAAAATTGTGTAACAGAAAGATATTGCTAAAATCTGAGATGCTTGCCCACGCAGAGTTACGTATAAGAACTTCAGAAAACAGTATACAATTTGTTTGCATGTATCATTCATTTATTAGAAAAATCACAATTTTTTTGCCTATATTCTCGTGAAGAACAAAAAAATTTAGTAAATATGAGTGAGAGACGAAGACAAAAGAGTTGAGAAGCCGTGATGGGTTTGTTGTTTTTATTGGAAGTACAATAACGACGAGCCTGATCGATGAACAGTTACCAAAATAGCAGCGTGTGGATAAAAATAAAATGATAAATAACGAGATAAATAAAAAAGTGTCTCGTTCGTACAATGACAGTACTCAAACTCGTTACGGCTTCTTGAATTTAATATCTTTGATTAATCTAGCAAATGCACATGCAAGCCGTATATTTTTTTGGAGTTTTTTGGTTATGTATTTCGTCTTCATCTTCGAATCCATTACACTTATTTTTTTTTTCTACGGGAAATTTTACAATCATGATAATTTATTTCCAAATTTATCTTTTTAAAACATACACACAAGAAGTTATTAAAAAAACTTCTTGCTCAAATCTTGTACATAATGTCAAAGAACAAGCAAATACAATCGCTGAGCAAAGAAAGACGATCGTTGAGCATACAAATACTATCGTTGACCAGAATCATGTGCTTGTGCTAGAGAAGAAGCAAAGGATGTGTGACAATACCGAACTTGCAGCTCTCAAAAAAGAAGTCAATAAAAAAACCGCTCTCACTAGAGAGCTTGAGTTAACTAATGTGAGACTTTGTGAGGACAAGAAAGAAATGAAATGAAGATCGAAATGGAGCAAGTGCGTAAGAAATTAAGAGCCGAGACATATGGAGTGTAAAGATGCATAAATTGCAGCTTTCGAAGAACAAATCAAGAATAAAGTTAAAAATGCAAAAATTGCATATCTCGAGGAACAAATCAAGCTTGAGGTAGCAAAAAATGAGGTGAGAAATGAGTCCATCCCATGTTCACTATTACAAAAAATTGTGGACTGGCTTCGCTACGATTGGATGAAACGCATGATAGCTCCTAAAGGTAAGGTGACTGGTGAAGAGCTAGGAGTTCTTATGGGCACTCTAGCGACTATGACAACCTACCTTGTGTCATATTCCAACCACAAAATAAAGTCCATAGCTTTGGGTGGATTTGGTGTCATGTGCAGACTTCTAATCGGGAAAGTTATCGATAACTTCGTCACCTACCCTGCTGTGGAACAAGATGCAAGATTCTAGAAGTGCTTAGCTAAAGCCGCCAACTCCATTCCTTGGTTACTGTTAGGAGCCGCTGCGCCTATTCTTGCCGGCGTTTTCATCCCGCATTGGTTGATGAGACTGATTGTAACAGTTGGGATTGCCTTCGTATTCAAGATTTTGTGTGTGTGGCTCTGGAGCTTGTCCTACAACATAACCATGGGCCAAGCGTCTTTTGTGATTTTTTTAGGTGTTGTCGGTGTTGGACTGGCTGCAGGTGCCCAGAGCTTACATGTCCTATGATTTAGTACAATAAGAAATCAATACGAGGCAGAAGATTACGTGCATGTATGACAGCCTCCATCTGACATGGTATTTCGGTTACTTTGGTTGGGTTTGTCAATGAAGTTTTGTATTTTTTTCGAATCTATGCAATTATGTGATGCTTTTGTTGAATTAACCAAAAAAAAAACTTTCTAAAAAAAAAGTTGTAAAAAAACTCGAAAAGAACCGACAGATAAAGAAACTCACCAGCTTATATATATAATTTTTTTGTTGTGGTTACTAAACTTGTTTATAAGAGAATGCATTGAATTTTATTTTTTATTTATTTATTTTTATTTTGGTCAAACATTGAATTTTATTACAAAAAAGGAGAATGCATTGAAACGGGGTAACGACGGAATACGGTTCCTAACGAACTGCGAATCTCTTCTTAGAACGAAACCAAACACACATGTTCCATCAAAGAGATTGGTCACATGAAAACTGAAACTTTTTTTTTGTTTCAATTTTGTTAAATCTATACTAATTTTTCTGGGTCCCACAACAGCGAAGTAGTTGGCATAAACAGAAAATACATACAGGACCATCATGTTTATTTTCAAGCGAATTCACAAGACACAACTACCCTTAAATCAATTTTGGCAAATGTACTATTTTTGCTGTTTCTTTGTATATTATAAAATGTGACGTAGAATCACTAAAAATAACTAATCTGTTCGAAATTAATGTTATGAGAAGGAAACATATTTAGAAAGAAATAAAATAGAAGTTTTGGAACATATATTTTAAAACAAGCTAGAAACAAGTTTTTGCCAAACTAATAAATAAACTACCTACACGATAGCCTTGATTCACATATATTATCGACCACCCTATACTACAATATGCACTTTTATTATAAAAGTAGGTACATACATCACATAAATTTCATTTTTATATGAACTACATTTGTATGTCGAAACAACACGATATTGATATGTCGAATATCTTTTTGGACTTTATGTGAGAGAGAGGGTTTAGGGTGTTTGTTTTCTACCAACACTGGGCCATTTGATTTTGGGTAGAACTTAGGAGTTGAAAAAATATGCCTTGATGGTTATAAATTGTTACACGGTCGATTCCTTACAAATCCGTTGTAGTCTAGCTGGTCAGGATACTCGGCTCTCACCCGAGAGACCCGGGTTCGAGTCCCGGCAACGGAGATTTTTTTTCATACTATTAAATATGTGCGGACCTCAACTATCAAGAAGAGTTGACTATTTTGCCCTTTTTGAGATTTGAGAGAATTAGAGTTATAGCTCGGCCCACGTAAAAGCCCAGCCCAAACAATGGGGTAAAATAAATAGATTTACCGATTGTTCGCCGGGATTGCGAGCGGCCAGGATTTTTCTCGGTGGAAGTGGAACCCTGTGATTGTTCTAGCTAAGGTTCGTGATAACTATTCTCCTTCTTAAATCATTCAAGGTTTTCTTTTTGCTTTTTATTTCTCGCCTATGGAGATTTCCCGAGATTCGATTTCATGTTTGTTTTCCTTCTACCTCGCTATTCACGTAATTTGTTTCCGTCTGGGATCTCTTAATCATCGTAGAATGGTTCCTTTGATCACTGTTTACCGGTTTGATTAATTTGTTTAGGATTGGTTAATAATTGTTAGGTTAAAAAAATTCGTTTGTGAGATCTGATTGTTTTTCTGTTAGATTGTATATTGCGGTGCGGATATTATATTGAAGTTTTTGCATTCTATCGAAAAGCGATTTAAAGCTTTTTAGATTTTGTGGAACCCATTGAGTTTGTGAGGCTGAGGGGTTTTCTGAAAGTTGTTGGGACGATGATGTTGAAATACAAGAACTTGGTGTTGGGTGGAGTTTGGATACTCAGATCAGATCCTTGTTGTGACATAATCAGATCTGTATGTGGGTTTCTATATAAATTTGTATGAGGAAGTGGCATTGGAGTGATTTGAAGATTTTGTATCGGTGGAATTGATGTATGGGAGTGCGAAGGAGGTAATGTTGGTGTGTGGTTGAACGTTGGCAGGTGTTTGCTGCAGCGTTGTCGTTTTTGAGGGGGGAATGAGTTCAATGAGCCGAAGCAGAAGCAGGAGTCGAAGTCGCGATCGGAGTCGTAGTCGGAGCCCGAGAGACAGGAGAATGAGATCTGAACGAATTTCTTACCGTGATGCTCCTTATAGAAGGGAGCCACGGGAGCCTCGTCGTGCTTTCAGGTCTTGCTTTTTTTTTTTAATGTCTCAAGCCTTTCGTCAGTAGTAACCGTTACTCTGTTCACTCTCAACCCGAACCGTAACCACATCCTGAGAATCCATCTCTCGTTATCCTTCTCTTCTATGTAACCTTCTCATACTAACCGACATAGAGATTATGACTTAGACTTGCTGAACAACTTTCTAGTCTCAGGCCTTCTTCTCTCTTCTACTCTTTATTTAGATTGTGTGATTATGTAGGATCAGAGTTTTAATTGCAGTTTTTCTTTTGATGTTTGCCTCAAATGGTTTCTCTGATTGATTTGATAGTGTTAGGATTTTACTTCAGCTTTGTATACATACTTTCTGGATGAAGTTATCTTGTAACTACTGCGTTTCAATGTGGATTTTGCGGTGACGTGGTTGTCACAATTTCTTTATCTTGTTGAAAACATTTGTTCAGCCAAGTGAATCTCTGCAACAACTGCAAGCGACCTGGTCACTTTGCAAGAGACTGTCCTAATGTTTCTGTCTGTAACAACTGTGGCCTTCCGGGGTATACACATCCTCCCTAACTTAATTACTGAATTTCCTCTGTTTATATATATTTCAGTTATGTTTCCTAAACTCTCTCCGCAGGCACATTGCAGCAGAATGCACTGCAGAATCACGGTGTTGGAACTGTAGAGAACCAGGTCACGTAGCCACCAACTGTTCAAACGAAGGAATCTGCCACGCATGTGGCAAATCCGGTCATCGAGTGAGAAACTGCCCTAACCCGGATTCTCGTCCAGGCGACTTAAGGCTTTGCAACAACTGCTTCAAACCTGGGCATCTGGCCGCTGACTGCACAAACGACAAGGCGTGCAAGAACTGCAGGACTTCAGGTCATATAGCTCGTGATTGCCAGAACGAACCGGTCTGCAACATCTGCAGCATCTCTGGACATGTGGCCAGACAATGCCCAAAAGGGGACAGCAATTACTCTGACAGAGACAGACACAGAGGAAGCAGGGTTCGAGGTGGTAGTACGCAAAGAGATGGTTTCAGCAGAATTGGCAGAGACGGCATTGGCGCTATGATAGTATGCCACAATTGTGGTGGGCGTGGACACATGGCTTATGAGTGCCCGTCTGCTCGAGTCGTTGACCGTGGATTCCGCCGATACTGAGATTCTAAAATCTATCAATCGATGTTCCATTCTTCAACCTTTAGTTGATTCTATAGCTTCTGCTTGTTTTTAGTTGCTACTTTGTTGTTTTGTTTTTTTGTTCTCATGGTTTTTGGCTATTGGAGTGAATCAATACTGGCTTTTGTTGAGACATTGCTTGTGTTGTATGAAATACTGAAGAGATTAGTGTGATCAGGTGTGATGCAGAGTTCTGAGTTTCCAGAATCCAATATTATTAGAAAACAAGTTTTATTGTTTTATTTTCTCACAATCTTGAGTTATTATAAGATGTGATGTAGGTTTAGTGAAGTTTCAGGAGGATAATATTGTATATGCAAGTAAATGTCTCTTGTAAGCAAGCTATTCGTAGTCAAACTCCGTTTATTAGCCGATCTCGAAATAAACTACAATAGACTTGTAGTCTGTTATCTGTAGATATAATTACGCAAAATTCGAAAAAAGTAAAATAATATCATACAATGGAACTTTTTATGGGAGAGAAGATGAGGTGGTCCTGTTCATCTCCAAGTAGCTGAAATGAAATTGGATAACGTAAAAGGAATGTATAAACAACCGTACCGAATACTCCATAAATACCAACTTGCAAAAATGCTAAATTGTAATTTTCTTAGAATAATGGCATGCGAGTTTTTTTTTGGCATGCGAGTTTGTATCCAATTTATAATAATTTTGTAATAGGAATGAATTGTTTTACACTCTTTGATTCGTTGTTTTTATCTACTCATATACCGGTAAAAAGTTTAAAGCATTAGTGGCATCATTGCGTAAGTTTTCTTTTGTAATTTTGGAAAAAAAAAAAGAAAGAAGAAAGATGTTCATTGAAGGAGAAGGCTTGCAGTGTTGATTGGTGCTACTAGCACTAGTAGTGTTGCCTAAGGGACCTCTCTTCTTTTTCTTAGTTTAATATTTAGTTAATTAACCACTAATATTTTTCACTACTTATAATATAAAGTTCCCTATACCTAAGGGATTTCAATAATAATAACAATGATTTTAGCGATGTAGTCTGTAATTTTATAAGTAACTTATTCCAATGACAACTAACAAACTCCAATCTTATTAGGGTTGGGCGTTAGGATATTTGGTTCGGGTTCGGGTCAGATCTTTCGGATTTCCGGTATTTCGGTTTTAGAGAAATTGGTACCGATCGGTTATTTTAAAATTTCGGTTCGGATTTGGTTCGGTACCATTCGGATTCGGGTCGGATTCGGGTATTCGAAATTATGAGAAAATTTAAATTTTTTATTAAATTTAAATAAAATATGGTTAAGTTTTGACAAACATAACTAATAATTTTCATATATTTTAATTATTTTGGATATTTTAATTTAAAAATAACTGATATATTTAAGTTTATAATTATTATTTTAGATAATTTGGTTATATCAATTCTAAATATAATTAATATTTTGGGTTTATTATTGTATTTCAGGTATTTTCGGGTATCCATTCGATTCTCGGTTCGGATCGGGTTCGGTGCCGGTTCTTCGGATATACGAATATAGGATCCGTTCGGATATTTTATCAATTTCGGTTCGGGTTCGGTACCATTTTTTCGGATCGAATTCGGTTCGGTTTTTTCGGTTCCGGGTATTTTGCCTAGGCCTAAATCTTATAATACAAGGAAAAATAAATAGATTAGAAATGTGAGATATCTCGTCTTTATAAGAAAGAAACCTTCTGTGTTGACAGTGTTGTACAAAATCATGCTAAGTAATTAGGTCAAATGCGTTCTTTAAAAGGTACATAATAAATTGACAAAAAAACATACTAATGAATCTCTTCTTAGTTTTTAGGACAAAAAAATTATTTTTGGTAGAACAAAAACTCTATGCTTGGTAGGAGTAGGACCAAATCTAGCTGTCAATGAGAATTTTCAATTTATATAAGGAGATCGAAGACAAATGGACTATATAAAGCGAGGACCAAAACGAAGAAGCTATCATATCAAATCAAATAAAAAAAAAGTCTACTTACAAACTTTGAGGAGAATTAAAAAAGATGATGAAGACAACTTCTTCATTGGTGGTTATGTTCCTCCTCGTACTGATCTTGCAAACTAACAAACTAGAGAGTGTGCATGTCCGTTCCACTGATCAAGACACGGTCAAGAACAACAAAAGCAATGATAAAAACAGCACAACCACCGAAGTAGTTGTCAAGGACAAGAAAAGAAGTTATGGTGGAGGAAGCGGAAGCTATAGATGGGGATGGGGTGGTGGCGGCGGCGGAGGAGGAGGTGGAGGTGGAGGCGGTGGAGGAGGAGGTGGTGGTGGTGGTGGTGGCGGAGGAGGAGGAGGATGGGGATGGGGAGGCGGAGGAGGTGGTGGAGGATGGTACAAATGGGGTTGCAGCGGAGGAGGAAGAGGAAGGGGAAGAGAAGGAAGAGGAGAGTTTGTGAAAAGAGAATATGCAGAATGCAAGGGAAAAGGAAAGTGTAGAGGAAAAATATTGGAATGTCCTCAACATTGTGGAGGTTTTTGTTTTTACGATTGTCTCTTCCTCTGCAAACCCCATTGCCGTCGCTAGAGAGATATATCCATCCGACCATCCGTATTGTTTTGTTTTACGATTCTCCTTTTTTGGTTTCTTTGGGCTTTTTTTGTTTACCGTTATTTCTTAGGGTCTCTTCTTTGCAGTTTTTTTTAAGCTTCTTGATTGATGGAAAAAAAAATAGCAATTATATTTCATCTAGTTTTTTGGTTGCTTGCTTTCTATAATGAACTAAAAGTTCATAAAAAAATTTCTCATATGAGATTTTTCTTTTGCCATTGAATCTCCAATGTAAAAGAGTTGTTTTTAATATTTTAATGATTGGTTTTTTAGTAACTGGAATCTCAAAACCAAGTTCGAACTAATTTACGGAACCTACAACGGTAAGTAGTGACCAAAAAAGAAAATGGGTCAAACAGAAACCAACCTCAATAGCCTAGAGCACCACAATGGCCAATTTATCATCTCTTGGGCTATTTTAAACGATATATACATCTCATTGTTTCCTAGAACTTATCTCGATTTATCTTGATTATTGGATCACAATAGGTTATTGAATATGAAAGTGGAGAATGTTTGTTGGATAAAATATCCAAATATATGGCCGTAGAAAAGAGTATATGAAAAGTTGGGAAGAAATCTTTCTCGGGAGCATAAAACTTTAACCATTCATCTTTTTGAGCATGATTTTTGGCTGACTGTAGTATAATGCAAATATTTTTAGATAATGTCAGCACTAATGAAACATCAAAACGACGATGATTATTAAAAACACTGAATGCAACAAGAAAAAAAAGGTTTCGAATTAAAACCAAAAAGAAAAAAAGTTTCGAAAAAGCGAACGGTTGATGTTTTGAATCCAATGGGCCTGAATTAGTTGGGCCAGTTCAACCCAACGAAGATGACGTGCCTTTTTACTTTCTTACTTCTTTTTTATTTTTACTACCATCTAGTTTGCTAATTAAAACGAGTTAATGACGTGTCGGTACTTTATTTATATAGTTTTTAGCTGCTATAATGACGTGTCGTTAGTTATCAGAGCTCTCGAGGCATATTCAATCACAAACAAAAATATGCCGATGGTGATGGGCACGTAATGGTGAATTTGTCTCCATTATATGCTCTAGCTTTCTTATCTTTTATTTCCTAATTAATATTAAATAAATACCAACCAAATCCAAGAACAATCCTTTCCCCATATGGGAAATGGGGAGGCAGAAGATGAAAACGACTGTTCGTCAAATACAAAAATACACCACTAGATTTCATTTCATATATATAATTTGGAACTTGCTTTAATTTTTTGACTTGTTTTCCTTGACAAATGCAAAATAATGTTAGGTGATAATTGAATATAACTAACTTCTTGCTTCCACAATAAAAGGAGAAATCTTGCTCCGTGAAATTCACAAAATAAAGTCATGGGGAGTTTTTACAAGAAAACTAGCAATAGAGGATAAAAAAAGAACATTTGCATAAACCAAAAGAGAATATAGGATTATTACAAAGATTAAAACAGCAACCTCAATCGCATTCAAAATTTACAAAAGACGGACCAACAAAAAAACAGCCTAATTCAAACAAGATCGAAGTTCAGAGAAATCAAGAAGAAAAGAGAAAAACACCCAAATTACCAGAAAGATCTGGACTTTTTAATAGAAGGAAGAGCAGGAGGATGAGTAAAAGTAGTAGTAATCTGTGGGACAGTGAAGCCACCATCATCATACCATCTCTTGTTCTGTCCTTGTTTCATGTTTTGTATTGGAGCATAAGACTGCACTTCTGGTGATGTTTCTTTGTTGTACATCCCAAACTGAATATTGTTGTTGTTGTTGTCTTGAGAAAAGTACTGATTTGTGTATGAAGGAGGAAGAGTTTGTGGAATCTGAGGGACCCAAATCCCCAAATTCTTAGACGGAAGTGACACTGTGTTGTTGTTTCTCTTAGTGCTGTCATCTTCTGCTTCCATATATGGTAACACTCCATCATCACCACAACTCTGCAATCACACACAAGAAAAAGAAACAAAAAAAAAAAAACTTTTTTTCAGAATTTTATACAATACCCAAAGTAGAAAAGATCTATCCACATCTAAAAAGTTAACAAACTTTTTCATCTCAAGATCTGAAATGATATGATACTACGTAAACAGAGGAAATGAAAGCAGAAGTTCAAATCTAAGGGTCACTGAAGTTACTAATAAAATATCAAATCTTGACCATCAACAGAATTATCAAACTTTTCATCATTCTTGATTAGAGAGAGAAGAACAAACCTTGGAGAAACCAAAAGGAGGAAGAGAGGAATCGAGCAAATCCTCAACGTGCCATCCAGGTAACGTATCGATCAAATACTCTGAAATCGTGCTTGTGGATCCCCACTGATTCACCGCCGCATCGCCGGCGATCTTAGAAGAAGGTTGGATCTTGGAGTTGTTGCTCTGAGGAGCTGAGAGAGGTTTCTTGAGAGGGGGATTAGAGATTGATGATCCAGGGACAGAACAATCTTGACTGCTTGAAGAAGAAGAAGATTCTGAAGTTGGTTTGTAAACAGAGGATGTTGCAGAGAGCTTAACCCCTGTGAGAAGAAACCTATCGTGTTTCTTCGTGTGCTCGTTCGCAGAGTGGATCGATGAATCACAATCTTTGCATAAAATAGCTCTATCTTGTTGACAAAACAACAGAGCTTTTTTCTCCTAAAGTTTACCAAACAAAAGAAATTCAGATTTTTGATCGGCAAAATCGATTATCAAACGGAATTAGACAAAACCCATGTCTTAAAATCTTGACGAGAAATTGAAAGAGACCTGACAGATGTCGCAGAGAGGAGAGGAGTTGTTGGAGGAAGAAGGATAGAGGAGAGAGAAACGGAGATGTTTGGAGGCGAGTTTGTTAGCGTGGTGAACTCGGTGGTCGCAGCCGCCGCACAGAGACGCTTCGTCGGCGGTGCAAAACACCGACGCTTCTTCTTTATCGCAGACGTCGCACCTGATCTTCATCGATCGATTATGAGAGAGAGAGAGAGAGCTTGTTGAAAAGGATAGGAGAGAAGATGTGAGATTTTATGGAGTTGTGTAAAAGAGAAATATAAGAGGGTGCTTATGTAATATCCATCATTTTCTTCTTAGCTTTTCTAGCCATCATTTTTTCTCAATCATATCTCTTTTTTTTTTTTCTTCTATTAAAAAAACAATCCTTGTTTTATATGATGAGATGTCCATGAAGTAACCTTCAAAAGGAAAAAATATAACTAATTATTACTCGTCTTTTTACTTTTTTTTTCTAATTATTTTAATATCGTTTATCACTTTTTGGCTATATTTTTTACTATTGTATATTCTCAATGTGATAATTTGATAAAATAAAACACAAAATTATTGTACAGAACTACTTTCTTACCTAATGAAAAAACAATGATGACAAAACTAAATCCTAAACCATTTTTTACCATTGACTTAGTTTGTAAACATTAACATAGTATGTAAACATTAACTCTTTAAAAAAAATAGACTGAATAATACAATTTATTGACATAAAAACGAATAATTCAAATTAAAAAATGGAAACATTTCAACATAATAAAAATTGTACTACAGCTAAACTATATATCATTTTAAAAAATATCATTTTTTAAAAAAAAAATTCTAAAAATACTATCACAATATCTTTTTCCAAATACTACATATAGTTTTAATTTCCAAAAATATCACAAAACTTAAACTAAATCCTAAACCCTCAAAACTAAACCCTAAATCCTAAACCCAAAATACTAAATCCAAACCCAAAAACAATAAATTTTAAATCTTTAAAAGTTGTTTTGGTTTTGTGATATTTTTAGAAATAAATGAATAATGATTGTATTTTTGGAGAAAAAATAAAATAAATGTGGTATTTTAAGATATTTTTCATAATTGAAAAAAGATGTTAAAAGACTTAAAAAACACTACATAAATCTCCAAAATAAAATCTAAATTTTAGCTCATATTGATCCAACTAATTTTGAACCGGATCGATTTTACGTGGACATATATTCATACTATGTAAAGTTAAGAAATTTTAACTAAAAACAGCAAAACAAACTGATTGATGTTTTACAGATATGCGATTTCTAACAAGATTCAATAATCACATGTGCATACTATAAAGTATATCAAACAACAACATATATTTCAAAACATATATATTTTAAATAAAAAATCGTGGATGTGCATTGTTCATCTCATCTAATAAGTTTATACGGATGATAATACTACGCTGTTTTTCCATGAATTGTCCCCTAAAAGCATGAAATTGCAGATTCAACGCTAATTTATCAAGGAGTCACGCACTAACTCCAGAGGATGATATTATCAAAAAAAAAAAAAAAANAAATTAAAAAAAAAAAAAAAAAAAAAAACTCCAGAGGATTAAGATCAAACGTAGTTATAATTCCAGCTATATGTTAAATAGTTGCATATTATATATATATATATATATAAATTTTAATGGGTTTGTAATATAATTGTGTTTCTGTTTTTTGGCAGATTATAGTGGAAGTCATCGAAGAAATTTTGTCTTGGAAGTGGCCAGTGGGTGGTGTGAAGCGCGGGTATCGAACCAAGTTGACTGGTGGGTCTTTCCTTTATATATATAACCAAACACATATAAATATATCTCAGTGGTTTCCATTTTTGACAACTTAGATTCACCTTTTTATAATTTTTTTTTTCTGTTATTTTTATCTGACTTCAGTTCTCAAAGCTCACTGATGCAGATTGTTAGCTACGTATAATTTATAGTCTTCACGATTTTAGACAAATTATTCTCTGTGTTTTTTTTTCCAGTTCAGTTTCAATTACAATTTCTTGAAATATATAAAAAAAAATCTAACTAAATTGGTTTATTTTCTCAATGATGGTTTTCTCCATGCGATTCGGTTAACCTGATTTGGCATCCGAATAAAACTTATTAAAAATGTGTGAAACCTAAACGCTTTACTATGATCGTTTATGGTAATTTAAATAAACTATAAAATGCTACAGGTTTCAAGTTTTGTCGAAATAATTTTATAATTTAAAAAAAAAACACAATTGTTTGATCGAAATTTTTCTTAATTGTGAAAAATAGAACGAAATACATAAATGGTTAATGTTCCTGAATTATGGAACTTATGTAGAAATAGAGACAGGAATGCTTTTTTTCAGTATGATCAAAGTCCAAAGACATTAATTGGTTTATAGATAATAAGACATTAATTGATTGTATATTATTAAGGATAAGTTTCAAAATCTATAACCACTAGGTCCACTATAGTAACAAGTAAAGACTATAACGAATATTTTTATCAGGAGTGTAATCTAGTAGCACCGTATCTTGTACTACTAAATTCTAATCTTGAAAAAGCAGCATACAAAAGAATAAAAGATTCGACAATTAACTAAAGGCGTATGCTTAAAGAAACTTTAAACCCATATAGAAGCCTGTCAAGTATCATAATATATTTTTGGGTGGAAAGTATTATAGGTATTATAAATATTAGAAAGTTGTAATTTTAAGAATCCATGTATGCCACGACAAAAAAAAAAAAAAACATGTATGCCTCTAGCTCGTAATATTTTAGGAGTCAATACAGAAATTAAATACACTACAGGCCTTCACCGCAACTTCCATTTTCTATCGATCTCAATTTTTGTTTAATTAGTAACCACCGGTATGAAAATAATGTTCGAAACTGATCTTTGTAATATCCTTCTCTCTGACTAAGTGATTGTTATAGAATGTTGCATCTGTCGAGTTAATGTAGTTTTAAAATATAATTAAGAAGTTTGTGCCAATCAGGGAACTAAAGTAACTTGTATGATACACAGATATTTTGAATCGAGATGCAGTGCAGCGGTGTGAAATTTTTTTACTGTATTTTAAATTAAAATTGATAGTTTTTTTTGGTATAAAAAAATCGATATAGTTCTTTGATAGAGAATACATAATAATAGTAATACAGTCTCCACGTGAACAGCGTCTAACGCAAGATTACTTTAGATCCCTTAGTTATATTTATAATTTTGTGAATGTGAGATAGGGAACAAAATGGGCCCCACTCTCATAGTCACATGTACTATAGCAAGTTGACAATCATGGCGCAAAACATTTAAATATCATAAGATCACGGCAAAATAAATTTGTGTCAAACTCAGCTATGAATGGAAAACATTTTTTAACCAGTTCATCCGTTGAAACAAATCGTTCGTAATACAATATTTCATTCAATATAATTATTAATAGCTTGCGGTTCATCTATTGGAGCAGATCGTCCGCAATTTAATTTTCAATTTAGAATAATTATTAATCGGTTGTGATTCACACGTTAGAACTGATCGTCTATAGTATAATCTCCACTCAACATAATTTTTGCATTTTTAATGCAAAAATATGAACAAAATTTAATTTTATTCATATAATTTATATGTATTAAATAGAGAGATAAAATTATGTGATGTACTATAAAGAGTATAATAGATTTTTATTATATTTTTTTATATGTGTGCAAAATGCTAGAGTCACATTTTTGTGAATTGGAAAGAGTAATAATTTTTTCATTACCCATCGTCTTTTTTATTGAACCGTGTTTTTAAAAATATTAAATAATGTATTCATAATTTACTATTAAATTTTATATTTTAGCTTTGAGTTTTAAAAATTAAAATTTATATTTTTGAATTTTAAAAAAAATTTAAATTTAGTTATTTGATATGCACCGTCAGATCCGCTTTTATCATTCAATCATATATTTTGAATCGTCAGATCCGCTTGATCCGCAAGATCCGCTTGATCTACATTTATTCCACCATACCCGCTTAATTCGCCAGATCCATTCCGTCAGATCCGCTTTCTCCACTTAGAGCCTCAATTGTTTTTCTGTTTTCATCTTAATAAGAACTTGCTGAAATTAGGTACTTCATGATGTCAAATATTCATTCATTGTTTTTTTTTGGGATAATTTGCCAAATAACTATATTAAGAGATAAAATAAAGAATATAGTCATATAGATCCCATAATAAAATAAGTAATCATGTGGTTACAAATATGTCGATTTTGCCCTTTTGGTTAATGAGAATAAGCTGACAAGAGACAAACAAATAGAACAGTCATAATATAAACAAATGGAACGACGAGATAAAATAGAATGTTATTGGGTTCTATGTAGAACAATGAGTTTTTAATTATAATTGATTATTCATTTTACAAAAAATTGTGTCCGTTTTAATAAATGTAAATCATAAACTTTGAATCAAAAAGTTACATTTTAACCCAAAATTAAGTTTTAAACCTTACAACTAAACTCAAAATTTAAAA
>OVAY01000259.1:0-72543 GCA_900406395.1 Kernera saxatilis | reverse complement strand
AAATAGTTTGGGTAGGTTAGCGATTAAATTTATTAGTTTGGGTGGTATAACAATGACGTAAAAAGTTTAGGGAAAAATAGTTTGGGATAGTATACTAGAGGGGGTCTAGTGAAGTCAACCCTTTATTTATTTATTTTGTGTTTCGTTTGTTATATATCACCACGTTGGAAATTTCAGACAAGCGTATTTCCATTAATCTATAATAATTTATATTCTATGGGAATCGAAACCCATATTTGATGTAAAAACATTAAACTCTTGGTCAATCACTAGACGAAAGGAAATTTCTCAACCTCTCTGGCCATATAAAACAACGAGAAAAATTCGTAAAAATGACTTCTTTTAGAAACCTATTTGTCTATGTAACTTTTTTTTCTTTTTAAAAAAGTTAACACCTTTAATTGTTTGGGATTCTTTTATTCATGAACGGCTTTTCCTTTGTCCTATTTTATGTCTTTTACACTCTCTTCTTTTTTCTCTTCCTTATGTCCGAAATTTCGTCATAGACTCTCTCGCCGAGGTTTAAGGCAGTGAATTAAACCTGTGAAAAATTCTGAAAACCTATGAAATTTCAAGAGTTTTAATTTGGGAATTAATTTTTATGAAATTTCTAGTTTTTAGATATCTTTTACAATTTACAATTTATTCTCCACTTTTTTTCATTATTGACTCTAATTAAAAGCTTTTACAAAAGTTCTAGCATGATTTTGTTATCGTCATGCAAAATTCTGCGGTGAAGAAGATAGTCTATATATTTCCAATATATATAAAATCATCTATGAGCATCAATACTCTGCTTAAACCCACATCTAGATTCACATCCAACAACTAAGAACAATATGTCATTCAAATAAAATCATATACTACAAATTTATAATGAATCAGACATTAGATAGTAATAGTACGAGAATAAAATATTTATATGTATATATATAATATAGGTCCTTGATTACAAATTTACAATCATGGGATCTTGCATGCTCCAAGAACAGTAAAGGTACGGTCGTTTTCCATCAATAAACTTAGAAACATCAGAATCAATTGCCTAAGTTCCATTTTGTCTTTAAATAGCCACAGTTTCAACCTCAAAACTCTAATCATTAATATTAAACCTTATATATTACATATATCATATATATTACTACTCACATTCAAAGACTTTTTAAACCCTAAGTAAACAAAGATATATATATTTATTTATCTTTTCTGGATATGGCAAAGACCCTTGGTATGATTTACCTTTTCCTTAGTATTCTTCTTTTCTGCGAACTCATCTATGAGGCGCAGGGTAGTCGTTTGAGGTGTCATCATCCAACAGATTATCTATGCAAGAAAGGTTTGAGCCATCATCATCATCATAATCATCATCATCGTAATCATCATCATCACAAGGATACTTCGAATGAATCAGAGGGTCCTCAACGAGACATCAAGACGAGTAGGAGCAAGGATCTTTACGGTGTTGATGCTTTCCGGCCTACGGCGCCAGGTCACAGCCCCGGCGTTGGCCACACGATCAAGACTTGATCAGACATTTGAGTTTATTATTCTTGATTTCTTCTCGTGATCTATATATATATATATATATCTCGTGTTCTTTGTCATTTTGTAAATAATAGATTGTGGTTTTGGTCTCAAATCGCTGCCGTTTCTAATTTTTATTATTTTAGATCTTGCTGTTCCAAAATTTACAAGAGGTTATTTCATAGCCAAAACAGAATTAAAAAAAAAAGTTAATACCCTTGGGATTATGTAACATGAATTAAAGAAAGTTTTAGAAGGATACTAAGCTACATTAACTTTATGTCTATCCGATACTTTTACACGGGCTTTCGATTTTTCTTTACATAAAACTACACATTTTCAAATGCAGCCTACAAAAATTTAATATTTGAATTGAATTGTAAATTTCGTGTAGCTACAAGATGTTTTCTTTAAAAAAAACCCAAAATTCTTGATACTGATCCATATATTGTAATGGATACTTTCGTGCACCGTGAAGATTGGTAATGATTATATCGGTTTCAATTTTGGTTATATCAGTATAGTGTAGAATTCATTTAAACTGAATGAAATCATAAATGATCGTAATGATCTTCTCCAACGGCACAAAACAGATTAAAACAGAGGAATTCGATCTGTTTTTGAACATGTGTTTTGTTAGCTCTCTAGATCTTTCTCTCCTTAATCTCTCCTTAATCTCTTTCTATCTCTCGAGATATTTAGATAGTAAATTTTGTTAGGCAAATGCCGTAAATCATCGCTGAAATTAGATCGATTTACATATAGATATCACTAAATTATTTTTAGAAAGTCTATGTGTATATTCATGTTTTTGGGTTGAACAATGAAAGATGTGAATGTGAGTGTCCGAAACTGGAAATGAAACTGAGTTATGAGTTTTTACGAATTCTCAAACGTACAAACATGATAGGAAATTCAAAGCTGCTATAATATGTTTCTAACGTGTACAAGTAGTGTTAGAGACTTAGAGTTAGGCACTTAACTAAAGGTTACGTACGTAAATTTCACTTAGTTTACTGTGTTACAACTTTTAATATGAGTTTATCATAGATATTTCATATTTGTCTGATCATTTATTCATTAATTAACAAGAAAATATCTTCCATACATCAATCCCTCAGATTATGATAAATGATTAGGTATATTTCAATTTCTTTTACTAAGGTATAACAAGCAAAATTGAAGAATATATATATCAACATCCATAAAAAGAAAAAAGGCTTACAAAAATCTGAAATAACACAACTCAAAATGCTTGATTGTGTGCAAATGTAATCTTTGATAGGACCCACAAAAGGAAGGGCGTGTATCAAAAGCTTATAAATATCTAACTCTAAAGTTTACAGAAAATATACAAAGATATATCTAACAAATTCTTAAAGTTTCAGAGAAAATTATAGAAAGAACATAGAGAATCTCGCAAGTGCACAGGTTAGGTTGGCACCGTTCAGGACCGTTCCAAGTGGATACACCAATGGTGTAGTAGTTTATGATTTATTCTTCTCTATTTTCCTTTTTAAGCCATATTTTAAAAAGGAAAAAAATTGTTAAACTAGTGACTATTAAAGAAGAAAAAAACAAAAATTCAAATTTAAAAAAAGAAAAAAGCAAACTAGAGGGCTGTTAACAAAAAAAAAATCTACATGACTATAGCATTTTCTTCCTAGATTCTTTGATATACGTTCGGATCTATTAGTGCAAATAGCGTTGCTTTTTTTTTTTTTGTCATCTGAATACTAATATATATCAAACTTCTATTGCAAATAGCGTTGCTACCTCTGCAGATTCTTTAAAAACTCAAATTGAAACAAATTTCAATGTATATAGTACTCTACAATACAAAAAAATCACTCCTTTCGTAGATATTGAAAAGAAATTGCGATAAATGCTTCAAGAACACGAATCATCATCTCTTAAAAGATACAATCTCCGTTTCACTATAAGTGATGTCTTAAGATATTTTTTTTTTTTAAATTAAGTGATATTTTCTAATTTTAATACAAAATTTAAATGTATTTGACTTTTTTGACCAATGAAATAATGCTGTATATTTTTTTATTGGTTAAGTTTGTTGTAATTAATGATATTTTAAAGAAAAATATACAACTTAAATAAAAAATTTGTGTTTTTTTAATAAGCGTATAAAAATTTTAAATATCATTTATAATAAAACAAGAAGAAATATTCGTCTATTATGTAAACGTGGTGACACAAATATCTTTAATGTTTGTTATCGAGTGACGTGAGGTTCGTAGTATCCAAGGAATTGGTAAATGTGGTGGGCTTATATATTTAGGTTGTACGTAGGGCTTATATTGGTTTACAATAAGTATTTAGTAGCATGCAACTATATATTATATATAAACAAATAATGTTTATTGTATATTTTGGGAGCTACGTGCTGTTTAATTATTAGTGTTTTTAAAAAGATTACGATAAGTGTCAGTAGAAAAATGTTAGAGCATCTCCGGAAGTATCTCGGATTTTCAGTAATAAACAATTGAAAATTAATAAAAAGACAAAATAGAAAATGAAGAGAATATCTCGAATGAGAACCTTTGAAATAGTCACGAGAACTCCATTTGATATGTGTAATTACATGATTGGTTCAATATTTTTTTATAATTTAAAATTTAATAATATAACTAAAATACATTAATATATTAATATCTTTTTATTTTAGAAACTCAAAGGGTTCTCCTTGATATAAATGCTCTTACCTCAACGTAATCATAGTGGAATATAGATTTTTTGGTGCCGTGATGACTTATGAAACATACCAACATGTTTTCCACAAATCGTACCTAATATATTCAAATCTGGTATCTATCTATTTCCATAAGATATATCATCATGAGATGCAAATTATTGCCATTTTTTCAGTTATTTCGATGAAACTTCTTATATATCATGATTCAAATAGTACTTTTGACTAATCAAAAATAAATATCTAGCTGACGAGTGACGACCCGAAAACAAAAAAATATCTGACTTCCAACGTATAAAAAGGGTATATTAGTTAGGTTTTAAAATGTCTAATTCCGTCAAATTCAAATTGATCCAAACCCATAAGTACTAACAATCGATCTAGCCACAAAAAAATAAAAAATAAAAAATTTGGGAACCAATATCGTTAAGGACTATGAATGAGGCAGCTAATATTATGTGTATATGTGTCGCAAAAATATAAGAGATCTGAGAAGGGTCGGACCAAAATCTTACATTACATATATATGTAAATATGAAAAGTACAAGAAGAGAAAGTTTATGTTTTATATTGTCATGAATAAAATCTTCCCAAAACGTCATTTTTGTTACTTCCTATTACTTGTACAAAAAGTCCTTTAATGGCATGTGACTTGTGAAAGTAAAAAAGATAAGCAAATATAATTTGGGGTTTTACTTTAAAATAAAACCATAATCTAGAGAAGTTTTGTTTTAAAACTCAACATTAGTATCGGTGATTTCATAATCATAAAATTTTGACAAGAGGTCACCATAATTCCTGAATTTTCGGAATGGTTTGATGATTAATGGTTTTTTAAATAATGTAGTTTTTTGGTCGAAATTGTTGAATATTATGATATGAATAAGACAAATTACAATAAGATCATTGTAGTTGGTTCCAACTCCATAGAGGTATAAACTATTGTTGGTTGGCTAACTAATTCTTTTTAAAATTGAATAAAAAATGATAATTAGAAATAAATTAATTTATAAAGAGTTCCGAGTTCGTTAGCAACTTATCAGACCATAATAGCTGAAAACGCGTACAAATCTACTCATAACAATTTAATAGTAAATTAATCTGTTTCGTTAGTCAACTAAAAAAAAATCATTTATATATAATGCATCGTATTTCTGCCTATCCCTACATCGCTCCTCTGTTTAGTGCAGAAAAATAAAATGTAACCTCTATTTGATATGTATGATTAGATAAATAAAATATATAGCCTCAGATTAGAAGATTTTTGCTAGATTGAAAGATCTTGTTTCAAGATCGTTTTACATTAACTCATGTATAAACCTCTTTTCTCCATTGTTAATCTCTCTACTTAGCATTATAAACATTGAATGATAGTGAAAAGCTACACAAAGAGAAGGGACTTATATAAACAAGAAAGTGGTAAAAAGTGTTTATGAGATCATTATCACCTGGGAATGTTACCGAGCAATGTATTTGTAGAAGGTGAGCTCTGTGCACTTAACCAAGGCTCTTGAACCGAGACCGGTGAGCTATCGTTAATCTCTTCGACAGAAGCGAGTACATCGGGTTGTTTCTGAGGGACAAGGAGCCTTCTGCTTCCTGCTGATGGTTTTTTAACCGATACTGATCTTTCGCTTCCGTGATCAGATGATCGGAGAGAACCTGTTGGTGAATCCAAGCTCATGTTTGGAATCCAACCGCTGAGCCGTATCTGTTCGAGCTCGTCCGCTACTTCAGTCATTGTCGGTCTCATGTCACTGTGGAAGGCTAAGCATCGGAACGCGAGCTCAGCAACGGTGTGTATCGATGAGAGAGTCCATGCGTCAAGATTCAGGTCAAGAATCGGGTCTATAATCTCGTCGATACAGCCTGACCCGATTTTGTCAACAGCAAGAGCAGCTAGGTTGATTTCGGTATGTGGACGAGTGAAATCAACCACTTTTAATCCCGTTATAATCTCAGCTAGGACGACTCCGAAGCTGTATACGTCGCTCTTATCAGAAAGATAGAAGCATTGATGGTACTGCGGGTCAAGATAGCCTGGAGTCCCTTGAGGAGCCGTTGAAACATGGGAAGTTTCAGTGATTCCGAGCCTAGAGAGTCCGAAATCCGCAACTTTGGAGTTGAAATCATAATCGAGAAGGATATTGCTGGATTTGATGTCACGGTGATAGATAGGTGGGTTCATTGCAGAGTGGAGATACGCGATTGCTTTAGCTGTTTGAGTGGCGACAGTGAGGCGCACGGTCCATGGAAGACCGCTCCCTCTCTCTCTTTGTAGATGTTCTGATAGAGTTCCGTTTGGCATGAACTCATAAACGAGAACCGGATCGCCTTGTTCTATACAGCATCCCAAGAGACGGACAAGATTCGGGTGACTCACAGAGGAAAGAAGCTTGATCTCATTCATGACTTGGTCAACACTTTCTGAGTCTCTGTGCCTGAGTCTTTTGATAGCAACCCATTCATCATTTTGTAGCTTTCCTGCATAGACCGTGCCATAGGCGCCTGTTCCTAGCCTCTGCTTTTCCGAGAAACCATTCGTTGCTTTCTCGATGTCCTTGTAAGGGAAAAAGGCGACACTTGAGTTGCCTGCAGCTTCAGACAAAAGACGTTTTGCGCTTAAATGGCTTCTCAAAGAAGTAGACCGCCTCCGCTTACAAAAAAACAATAGAGCCAAGCAAGCTAGCAATGATGCTCCACCAACAGTTCCTATGTAGCAAATGAATTAACAGAGTCAACGATCCATAAAAATGAACAAAGAACATAGAAAAAAGCCAAACAAACACTAAAGCGAGAGTTACCTCCTACAACAATAGCAAGATTAGATCTACAATGTCCCGACACAAGCCTGGAACCACGGCAGTCCGGCAATGCTGCAAAAGAACACAAATTTTCATTATGTAAGATTCAAAATGACAGCTTAAAACCAGTCCGTCCTCAATCCATGAATGTTCTTACTTCTTAGCCTTTAATACACATGTTGAAACAAAGAAGACTTTAGATTGACTAACCTTTCCGGCAAGGATTGATGAATCCGTCACCGTGGTAACCATCGGGACATGAGCACCGGTGTCCTGCATTTCCATGAGGAGTGTCAACGTCTGTACAATGGGCGTTTACCGCGCAAGTTGTTGCGTTTGCGCAACCTCCCTTTAACCACCAACCTAACTTAACTCGTTCAAACTCTAGCGCTATTCCCGCATGCGCACCTACAGACTCGAAAGCTATCGAGGAGAACAATCGACTGCACGAGCTGTTCCTCAAATCTTTCATACTGAAAAACTTGGCTGAACTGTTTGAACTCGAATTGCTATCCAGAGAGAAACAGCTTATGTTTCCCTGGGAATCACAGCTTTGCAGATTCAGCTGATTCTCCAAGAACTTCTGCTTGATCGAGCAGCCATCTCTTGGGCTCGTGCAATTCTCCATTAGGAAGCTGTTCTCCGATGTCGGTGCGTAATGCTCGCCGAAAAGCGGTTTCATGTCTTCAATCTTCCGATTACAATCATGTGGGATGTGGACGAAGATACTCTCTCCCGTCACGTTAAGGACAGAAAAGATTCCGATCTCCGTTTGCTTCGCCGTGGAGCAGTTAAATCGGATCGGACAACCGTGTGAAAACCCGAAAGGATAAGGCAGAGTCAATCGACCGCATGATCCTTTACAAGAAGAGACTCGGCAAATGGATCCTCCGATTACGATTAAGACCAAAATCAAATTCAACTTATGAGAAATCACCATCATCTTCGTGGCACGTCTGATTAAAAATCGATCTTAACAATCATCACCTTCCTGCAAAAACATAAGAAAACTCAGAAAAACGTCTCGAATCATGGATCACCAACTCTGGAAAATGAAAAAATCCTGTGATGAAGCCGAGCTAAAACCCTAAGAACCTTGAAACTAGTAGGAAATTAGTTGAGCTATTAAAGCTCTCAGCTACCCAACGGTACACACAGAATAAATACACATAGAAACTAGAGAGAGAAAGACAGAGAAACTGATTCCTCCATTAATGGCCGAAATTATAGAGTCAAAAACTAGGGTTTTAGATTATCATCCATAGATAAATTAAACTAAAATAATCAAAAATACCTTCCGAGCTTTGTTCTTCCTCTCTGGAGCTTCTCTTCATCTTCTTCGCAGCGATTTCAGTTATACTAGAAACTCCGCTTCAATCAAAGTAATCTTTGAAATTATCTGTTCTCTGGCGAAGATTTCGATTGCTACTGATCGGAAAATCGCATCTCCGTTTGAATTTTCCGGTGATCTCCCAATCGCGAAGAAACAATCAGATTAAAATTTTGATTATAGACGAAAGGAGATACGTGCTGAGTGGATGTTTATTTTTCTTTGTAGACGAATAAGCCCTTGGGAAAAGCGTGGGAAGAGGATGGAATTATGAATATACCCTTTCATGGTCAACGAGCAATTGGGAAAAATCTTTGACCGGGCTTGAGCTTTTTCTTTATATTATTGATGCGTGTGTGAGTGGACAGCATAACAATTTTTTTCAAAGTCGTTTTGTTTTTATTGTTAAAAATAAATAATTTATAATTAGAACCAAGACTTTTGATTGAATCGAATAATTTGTTTTTTTTCTTATCTTTTGATTCGAATAAAATTAATTTGCTTCTTTCTCTTTGTTTAATCTATTGGTCGTCACATTTTAACAAGCAAACACAAAGATTACGTGTGGAAGTAGCTGGTGAACCGCTCGAACCATTACTTGCGTTAGATCTAATTAATGATATAACGCATTAATAGTTTTTTTTTGCGAATATAAAAACAAAATAAAAAGTTGAATATACTGCTTTCAAAACTAATAGTTGTTATCGTATTTGTGATTAATAGTTATAAAGCGGTATACTTCATACCGAAATGGTATAGGATTACCAATCAAATCTGTAATATATAATTTTTTTGCTTTTTACCTCCAGTCCTACAATTTTTTTTTTTAACTGAATCTCTTCAGATATAATGATTAGTATCCTTAGATCAAATAGCTCAATATCTCATGTTTTCTGTTAGATTCCAATTAGAGATTCATAACTTTCTGTTTTAAAACCGTGAGTGATTTGATTTATATATGTATCTAATCTTCAATTACCGACAAAGTTCCGCATAATCTTTTCTTCACTAAACTCATATTTTTTGTATCTTTTTTAAAAATAATTTTTTCTTATTTAACATCTAACCGTTAACTCAATATATATCTTCGATCAACTAAAAATTTTGATTTTCTGTTTTTTAATTTGGTATATAAGTCACTAATTTTTAGTTTTTTTTTCTTTCATATGTTTATCATTAAGAAATACTATTTTTAACTTATTATTAGTGATGTTCTTATATTCACGACGAATGAATTGAATCTTCTACATATTTTGAAAATACGGCGAAAAGTTTTATAAAGATCTACGATAGATGGTCCTCCTTACACTATGTTGCTCACGGTAGACAATTTTAACACGATAGATAATTTTAACCTTGACACACATGACCACGAACAGCTCTACCTGCACTACGTTAATAAGCATGCCTCAATCTGAATTTCAATTTGGATTTGTAATTTCTGTCGATCTCAATTCAAGTTTGATCTCGTCAATCTCCCAACAAAAATATATCTAAAATCTTCTTTATTTGGTCACTCCAAACCCATTTTTTTGTACGATAAAACAAAAACAAAAGTGTATATCTCAGTTCGAGGATGTCGACTCGAAGTCATTGTTCGTTCACGAGCCTTGTTGTTATCGTATTGCATGCCGTGTGAGATTGGGCATTATTCAAATGACATAAATGCCCCCACGACTTGCACCCATTGACTCGTAATAGATATTTTCAGTAATTATAGGTTATATAAATGTGTGCCTTAGTATACACGTACATGTTTACATACGGTGACGTTTCTCTAAATTTTATTTTCTTCTTTTTAATTTGGCTTTACATACGGTAGGTTATATAAAGGAAAGAGAGATGAGCACGTACGTAAGGTTGAAACTAAGAAAATCACGTGATTTGTTCATTAAATTTTTACGTGAATTTTGTTAGTAGTTTGTTCTTGTTCATCCACCCTAGATAAGAATATGAAAGTTGATTTGCTAGCAACAAAACGTATGAGCTAAGAAAACATTTTTTTTAATACAGACACTTTTTTCTTTTATTTGTTTTGTAATATATATAATATATTTATTTAATCGATAAATAAAATATAAAAAATACAATCACAAGTTACAACAAATCAACAAATATATATGAAAATTTATAATTACAAAAAAAGTAGTTAATGAATATAAATATTTTTTTTTTGTTAACCAGAAAGTTACAGACATAGTTTCGACTACTACTTTCATGATGAGTGTTGTCGTCGTCAGGCCCGGTTCAAATAAATGGTGGGCTCTGTGCCACACTTAAAAAAATAATCAAATTTTGTTTTATATTTTAAAATTCTGAAATTTTGGGCCATTTTCTACATAGATTTTAAATTTTAAGGCCCTAAATTGCTGTAAAAAAATTAAAAAAATTGTTGGGTCCAGTGCTAATGCACCTCTTGCATTCCCTTAGAACCGGGCCTGGTCGTCGTCCACTCACCGGTTTGACTAATTAAGAGTAGATGTTTGATAATTCTGAGTTTGAGATCCGATCCCTATCCTAGATTAACATAGCGAATCCTCCTCAAGTCGGAACGACCACACCATCAATAAAAATAATTACACCGAAATATTTATTATACAACGCCTTTATGTCTGTTAAGGAGCAGAAAGGGAGGAGACCAGAAGCACTGGAAATGAAAATAGGAAGCTGTTTTAATAATGTCAAGAAGCTAATTAAGCTTCTAATCCCTCCAACAATGTCAAGAAGCTTCTCCAGTTCTCCTCAAGATTTTTGTCTTAACGCAGTTGATTTAATCGGTTTTAATTTTTTTTCATTCTTCAAATTCAACAAATTGAGGCTTGAAATGGGCAGTTCATATGCTGTGTTTCACCTAAGAAATACATTTTCTCAACCAAATCAAGACAAAGATCTTCAGGTCTAATGGTTAGAGCTTTGACAGCTTTTTTTTTTCTTTTCCCATTCTTAGTTTCTTAATCTTCTTCCAATTGCCACAAGATTGTATCACCTTAAAAATATAAAACTACGAACGGTCAAACGTAGCATTCTCAAACGGTCAAAGCATAGTAAAAGTTACTAGTGAGAACAAAGCCTCTCCTAATATGTATGCGTGTATTTTTCATTTGAACAGAAGCTGGCATGAATTTGAAGCCCTTACCACACTCTCTAGCTCAAGCCTATCTTTATAACTCATGCTATCTGAGGAAAAAATTGCTCTCTTCAAACAATTTGTGTTCCTTAGAATGTATTTCGCCACTTCTTTCTCCTTTTCTATTAGATATTTGTTGCAGCCATTATTCCACATGAATGTCTCGAGATGAAACAGCAAACATTCAGGAACATTCTCTGGTTGCTTCCATTTCCCATCATCCATGAGATCTTTTCTCCAACCTTGTTTCTGAGACTATATGAGGTGGAAACACAACGTATGTTATTATTAGATCATCAAACCCAAAACCGATTTGGAAAAGTTTCTGACAGATGAACAATGCTTACATTGATAAGCTTGAGAACTTGCAATTTAGGAGCATTATCGAGCAAGAAAGTAAGTAGCTTCCACCACGCTTCTATACTTGTCTGTAGCTCCAAATATACCAGCTGGTAGAAGATGCTACCGGTAGAAAACTTAATCTAATGCATGAAGACAGTATTAGTACATAAAACAATGTAATAACAACAAGTAATTACTCAAGAAAACTTGATCTAATGCATTGAAGACAATATTAATACATTAAGAATATTAATTAATGTAATAACAACAAGTAACTCTAGAAAACTTGAAAAAACTTAATCTAATGCATGAAGATATTATTAGTACATAAACAATGTAATTATAACAACGACAAGTAACACAAGAAAACATGAAAAATCAACCTTCAAGGGTAATTCCAAGGACTGAAGTTAGAGATCCCATAATATTCTCATTGGTTATACGATAGATGCAAACTATATTTGCCTCCACCAACTTCGTCACATTCTCAAGAAACAAAACCCAAGACTATGAATCCCTTCAATCTTCAAGTATTTCAAAGAAGGAGCATTTATCACACAGCCCCAATTCGGTTGTAAACAATCTCTAAAATAAATTGATAGTCTCTGTAAGGATGGCAACGCAATAGTGAAAGGCGTCGTTTTCAAGTATGGACGTGGATGCACCAACAAATTTTCAAGATTAGGGCAACCAGATAAAAGGTTACGAAACGGTGCTTCGTATGTGAAGACCGCAGAGTCAAGATGCATAGTTTTAAGGGACTTGAGACAAACTTGAAAAGGATCATCTACATAAACCTCATGTGCAGCCTTTATTATCAAGGTCTCTAGTGTATCATAGTTATACAAGCTTTGAGGAAGCTTGTAAATACCTATCTTTGATTTGACATCGAGTACCAACTTACGCACATGTCGTGCGTTTGCAATTGCAATCCACATTTCAATATCCATAGAATCATAGATTTGTGGACATTTGAAATGCAAACTCTCTAGAACCGGAGCTTTATGGGAAAAGCAAAACGTTGCAAACATTCTCTGAAAATGTCCTTCGGTCACCTTTGTGATCGCAAAAATCAAACTTGAGTTTAGGCATCAGCTTCCAAAGAAACTGCCATTGTTTAGATAAAACACTCGTGGCTACGGCAGATTTTGTAGGAAGGAAAGACAATATCTGCAGAATCAAAGCCTCAGGCAACTCACTGATCCTGTCTTCATTCATACTTTCATACGCCGGAGAGTGTAGAATCAGACGGCCGACATTAGGGTTTTGGAGGATGATAAGGATTTTTTTCTTCGACAAACAATTTTATTAATAATCAAATCAAGATTACAAAGTATCCACTATGATTTTAGACGGAAATTTTTTAGATATGTCAAATTTGAGATAAAGCTGAAGTCTAGTCCGGTCGAGCCCAGTCCTAAAATGTACTGAGCTCCAATCTAGAAATATAAGCCCAAAAAATTAGATTTTTGGGGCTAAATCCGTTCGGACTATAAGACTTTTTCGAGTTTAATCCGGTCAGATTCATGTACACCATAAAATCCCAAAATTAAATATTTTGATTCAATGACAGGATTTGTTTAGGGATTTATGCATTAAGGATAAAATGCAAAAAAAAAAATTTATTTCACGCATTAAAACCTAACAAATATATGTGTTACAATTAATACTCAAATGTTTTAAAATTGAACACTGATCTCAAACCTGAGACTTGAATTTCTTTCGGATTTGATAGTTTTCGACATCTCCGGAATCTTTGTTAATATTCTACTAAACTTTTATCAGTTTGAGTATCTATCATCCAGTTGTTTGTGTTTCTTAACGGAGAGGTCGAAAACCATCGAATCCGAAATAAATTCCAGTCTCGAGTTTGAAACCAGGGTTCATTTGCATTTAATTGAAACATTAGATATTAATTGTAACGTGTATATTTGTTGGGTTTTTATGCGTGAAATAAAAATTCATTGGGTTTTTTTTTTGTATTTTTCCCGGGATTTATATGTAGCTTTTGATGGTGATAAAGAATAGGAACTAAAAGATTTTCAAATCTTGGTTCTACTACGTATAGTTGAATTGTTTTGATTTTATGTCTGATTTGGTATGAGTTTTATTACAATTTTGTATTGGATTTATATGGTTATAAACTTTTGTAAATTAAATTGGATTTGATAAAAAAAAAAAAAAAACATGTGGTTGTTTAAATTTGGATTCACTCGATGCTATAAAAACACTTTTCAAAAACTGTTTTTTGCAGTCTGATATATTCTTCAAGCTTCATACATGAAGTTTTATAAATACAAAAACCCGAATATGAACTATGAAAATAATAATAAAATTGTTGATAGTTGGTGTATTAAGTTAATACGCCAAATAAAGAAATCAAATATCAAATTAAAAGATAACCAAAACTTATAAAGAAATGCTCGGAATAACATTATGGCATTCACTGTTTAGACTAAACCGGACTTTAATTATAGAACCGATCTTTTTGGGGGTTTTGTTGGGCCGGATTTGGTTTCATGGGCAATTTTTGAAGATTACCAAAGCCCAACAAAACTATATTTTAAAAAAAAAACCGCAATTTTGGGACCAAATCAGAAAAATTTGGAAAAAGCAAAGAAAAGATCAGAGTTTTTTCACTGTTCATGGATCCCACGTGAAGAGACAGCTCAAATTCCAATCTCTATTACGACGCCGAATAAAACAATTTGTTGGTTTTTTGTTTGTCCTTAATCCATTTTAATGGGTCCCACGTTTTTTTTTCCTCGATCTAAAAAAAATTCGAAAAGCAAAAGTAAAATAATTAAAAATAAAAAAAAATTATCGCACAAGATTCTTTCTTCATCTTTTTTTTCAATCGCTTTCTTTTCCATTCCCCTTTTCTCTTCCTCCTCCCACTTGTTGTCTCTTTCTCTCTTCCTCTCTTCCTCTCTGATTCTTGAGCTTAAGAAGAAGAAGAAGAAGAACCCTTAAAATTTCATCATGTAATATGATTCTTCTTTGATTTTGTGTGTGTTTTTAGCTGTAAATTTTGGTGTTCTTGTTGCTTTACTGTATCAGTGTTTTTTTGCTTACTTCTGAAGCAAAAAAAAGCTAGGGTTTGGTGAAGAAATGCCATTGAAGACGAAGAAACCGGATTCGATCCGGGAAGATGAGTGTTTATTCGCTGTTGAATACGACGGTCCACCATTATCTTACGATATCCCTCGTGCTGTTCCGATTAACGTCGAGAGAATCCCCGTCGCCGCCGTTGTTTCTCCGGTTTGTATCTCCGATAACATGTCGTTTCCTGTGATTCAGCCGATTTTGTCTGTGGATCCTTTGAGCAAGAAGTTTTTGAGAGAGATGGGTGTTGCTTCTTCGGTTTCTCCGACCTCTGTGATTGGTAATTGCGGATCCAGTGAGCTTGAATTGGTCTCTGATTCGACCACTGTTTCGCCTACTTCCGTTATCGTTTTCGAGGAGCAGACGGAGGAAGAAGGAGGTGGTGACTGTGAGTTAAGTAGCTCGAACTGTGAGCTGTCCGGCGAGTTGTCGGAATCGGTAAATCATCAGGAGTCGAGAACTCTAGATTTCTGTGATAGTTTTGATCAGTCTAGGGTTAGTTCAGTGAGGTCAAAGGAAGAGAAAGAGAGCTTAGATTTGAATGAATCATCTAACCCATTACCAGATTGGGAATCTAATGAATCAGTTTTGAGTATGGATTATCCATCTTCAAGGGTTACTGGGGATTGCGTCAGTGAAACAAATGGAGATAATAAGAAGCAACCTGTTGTTACTTTCTTAGGTATTGCCTCTGATGATGATGGCTTTGAGGAAGAGGATTGTAACCAGAAGCGGATTCGTGTTATGCCGATTAAGAAACAGCCTCAAACCAAGGGGAAAAAGGGTTCCTGTTACAGATGTTTCAAAGGAAGCCGGTTTACGGAGAAGGAAGTATGTCTTGTTTGTGATGCCAAGTATTGTAGCAGCTGTGTTCTTCGAGCTATGGGTTCTATGCCTGAAGGAAGGAAATGCGTTACTTGTATCGGGTGTCCAATTGACGAATCAAAGCGAGGGAATTTAGGGAAATGCTCTAGGATGCTTAAGAAGCTTCTTAATGATTTGGAAGTTAAACAGATAATGAAGACTGAGAGGTTTTGTGAAGCTAATCAGTTACCGGCCGAGTACGTGTACGTGAATGGGCAACCTCTTTACCCTGAAGAGCTGGTTACACTTCAGACTTGCTCTAATCCTCCAAAGAAGCTAAAACCAGGGGACTATTGGTATGATAAAGTGTCTGGACTTTGGGGAAAGGTGAATAATAATATTGTCATTTTGAGATTTTGTGTCTTAGTTTCTGGTGTGTTAATGAAATTTTCAAAAACGTTTATATATATATATATTATGTTGGGGTTTCACAGGAAGGAGAGAAACCTTGTCAGATAATTAGTCCTCATTTGAATGTTGGAGGTCCAATTAGTCCAGAAGCTAGCAACGGAAACACTCAAGTTTTCATAAACGGCCGCGAGATTACAAAAGTGGAGCTACGAATGCTGCAGGTTAAAATCTTTGAAGTATACAATTCTTGATTTGAAGAGAGCTTTTGATGTCATTGGGAATTAAAGTTTTTCTTTTTCCTCTCTATTGCCATATTGTGCAGTTGGCAGGAGTTCAGTGTGCGGGTAACCCCCATTTTTGGGTTAACGAGGACGGATCGTATCAAGAAGAAGGACAGAAGAATACCAAGGGATACATATGGGGAAAGGTTTGTTGTTTTTTTTTGTCTGAAATTAATATTTTATTTATTTAAATTGCGTTTTTCCTCTTTGATAGAAGATTACAAACTTGTGCTGCTTTTCAGGCTGGGACCAAGTTACTTTGTGCTGTATTGTCACTTCCTGTTCCGTCCAAATCTACTGCGAATGCCTCTGGGGAACAACTCTACAGTGCAAATAGCAGAAGCATTTTGGACCATCTTGAGCATAGGACTTTGCAAAAAATTCTTTTGGTTGGAAACAGAGGTTCTGGAACTAGCACAATATTCAAGCAGGTATGAGGTTCAATAAATCTTATCTATTTTCTTAGTGATTTTGAGTTCTGTTTGTTATATGTCAAACTGCTTATAAGCGTAAGCCCCAATATGTATAACGCAACTGAATCATTTTCTCGTTCAGGCAAAGATCCTTTACAAGGACATACCATTCTTGGAGGATGAGCGTGAAAATATAAAGGTGATTATCCAGACCAATGTGTATGGTTATCTCGGTATGCTTCTTGAGGGCCGGGAGCGGTTTGAAGAAGAGGCTCTTGGTGTCATGAACACAAAGCACACGGTCATTGAAAATAGTCCTGCAGATGAAGGTGCATAAATTCTCAGCTCCTACTTATTCTTGAGATTCAGTTTCGAGATAGATTTTTGTTGATGGACAAGAGAAATCATGAATTACATGTGACGTCTTTATCTGGTTTCTGTGTACTAACAGGAGATGCTAAAAGCAACATCAAAACCTTATACTCCATTGGCCCAAGGCTTAAAGCATTTTCTGATTGGCTATTAAAGACTATGGCTGCTGGAAATCTCGGTGTCATTTTCCCTGCAGCTACTCGTGAGTATGCCCCACTGGTTGAAGAGTTATGGAGAGATACAGCGATCCAAGCTACATACAAGCGAAGAAGTGAGCTAGGACTCCTTCCCAGTGTCGCTAGCTACTTCTTGGAACGGGTAATAACCGCTTCACTATCTCTTATGCTCTCAACTATATTAGTCTTTTTAAAAACGGCTTTTTTGTTCTTCAGGCTATTGATGTATTGACACCAGACTACGAGCCATCGGATTTGGATATATTATATGCAGAAGGAGTCACTTCGTCTAGTGGTTTAGCCAGTCTTGATTTCTCATTTCCACAGACTGCATCTGAAGAGAATCTTGATCCTTCCGATCAGCATGATTCTTTGCTCAGGTAAGTCTGATTCCATCTTTGTGTTTATAATATTTAGTCAGTTTCCAAAATATTCAAACACATTTTTCTTTTGTTTTTTTCAGGTACCAGTTAATAAGAGTACCCTCGAGAGGCCTCGGGGAAAACTGCAAGTGGATAGATATGTTTGAAGACGTTGGGATGGTTGTGTTTGTTGTTTCAATGAGCGACTACGACCAGTTTTCAGAAGACGGAATCAACAAGATGTTACTCACCAAGAAACTCTTTGAAAGCATCATCACTCATCCCATCTTTGAGCACATGGACTTCCTCTTAATACTCAACAAGTTCGATCTTTTGGAAGAGAAAGTGGAACGTGTTCCTTTGACACGCTGCGAGTGGTTCCAAGACTTCAATCCCGTGGTCAGTCGTCACCGCTCCAACAATGGTAACCCCACTTTGGGTCAGCTTGCGTTCCACTACATGGCGGTCAAGTTCAAGCGGTTCTACTCTTCCCTGACAGGTAAAAAGCTGTTTGTTTCTTCGAGCAAGAGCTTGGACCCGAACAGTGTCGACTCTTCGCTCAAGTTAGCTATGGAGATTCTTAAATGGAGTGAGGAGAGAACCAACATTTGCTTGAGTGATTACTCTATGTACAGCACTGAGCCAAGTTCCTTCTCAAATTAAGGAAACAAAAGAAAAGAGTCTTAATGTAAATGGTAACTACGTCCTTGTGTATAGATTACCACGTAGATTTTTAACAAGCATCAATTTACAAACCAATCTCTGTAAAACAGTTACAATTTAACTGATTCTTCTTCTTGTATTATGTTACAATTTGAGTGATTGGTTTTTTTTTGTCGAAAATGTATCGAACTTGCTCTTCTGCACTCAACAAGACGTTCTTCACAATCCAACCTTGTTCTTGCATTTGTTTGTTCAACGCGATAAATTCATCTCTCGCAGCTCGCTTGCTCTCTCCTGCGAGTAAAGACCAATCTTGTAGTGTCAAGTCTGAAACTGATATGTCGCTTCTCTTGGTTCTATTAGTTCCAAGCGCTTTACGTATGTAACATGTCTGAAACAAGTCACCAAAATGTGTTATCGGTTGAAATATTATGAAGTTACTAAATTGAATCCTTTACCTGTAACAAGCTCGTGATAACGTCTATACTGTTGGCTCCTTCACGCATACAGATAACGATTCCCGGCTAAACATTTTTACAGGTGGAGAGGAATCAAACCAAAGAACCGTGAGGATATGAGGACATATAAGTAGCATATATAAAACTCACTTTTGGTGTTCTTCTGAAACCTTGAGAGGAAAGTTCCATGGTTATGAAGTAACCGTCATCACTGCACAGTGATTGCAACGCCATCATTGATAGTGTTGGAATCTGAGCTTTTGGATCTAAGCATCCGATTCTGATGGGCCAAACCCTTTTGCTAGCTACAAACAACACATGAAGGATTCAGCTTATTAATATTCATCAAATAATACTACACCATCTGAAAACTGAACAGCCTTGAGAGGTTTTTGTTTTTCACCTCGGCTCCCTAAAAGATCAATTCCTTCCTCTTCGCTCACTTCGGCAGGGGAAGGTACTTGTCTGGACTCAATCCATCTTTCCAGAATTATTTCAAGCCTATTCTGATAAGAAAAAAGAAAAGTTAAACTTATAACACAGAGTCGTCTCAATTGTTCAGGTCTATAACCGAGATAAGAAATAGCTACCTTGGTTAAAGTTTGCAGATTGATATACTTGAGCCCTTGATAAATGCCAAGGAGATCAATTGTGGAGAAAATCGGATATAGAACAAAAGGTAAACTTGCCTGCAGTCTAGCACATTACCAAATCAGGAGATTCTGCAACGATATCGCGAGGGAAATAACTCAACGGTGCAAGAAATCATCTAACCTTTGGTTGTTTTGGAATAGCATATTTAGAAGAACCGCTAGTAGGAGACCAAGGTTATCAAAACACACGGTCTGAATCTGAAAAATTCACGAACAAAATGAGGGCATGTATGTGATACAAACGAAAAACATTTAAAGTGGGTTTCTGAAAGAAACCTGTGCCTTTGCAGAGACTTCACCGAGGTTATCCGCTACAGCAAAGCTTCGATGTACAGCTGACTGCACATGTGTTTCCACATTGGTTGTCAATCACAAAACACTGAAAGTCACAAAGGAAAATCAAGAATAGGAAACCTTACACCGGTTGCTAAGTAGCAGGACAGGCTAATCTGTTTAGCGATGTTGGCAATCGAAGCTAACAGAAGGAAGTACTGTGGGAATACTGGAGTCATTAACTCAACTCCAATGCTCAGACTAAAGAGTACAGACGTCGAGAACCTAACTCTCTTTTGAGCAAAAAATTATAGGAAAGTTTCAAGAACTACATCTTCAACTACAATTTTGATTAATAGCTACACAAAGTCAATATTACCTTCAAATTTGTGTCAAAAGCAGAAGCAAGACTAGCAGTGTATATACATCTACTTAACCGTCCAAGCCCATCTTTCAGTATCCAATTAAAAGCAGCAGATGAAGCAAGTGACCGAGATTGTCCAATTCCTATGGCTCGAAACATCGCCTAAAAGCCACAACAAAAAAACCAAGAATTTCTCCACATCGACTCAAATTTGCTACAGAAAATCCAATTTCAAGTCTAGAATTGTGTCAATCACCTGAGTGGCAAGAACTTGCAGAGCAGAGCTGAAAACTCTGTGCAAGAACTTCCATTTCACATAGCTTATGTAATTATCATTGACTTGTTTCGGTATGAAAAAGTCTTTTGCAGCTGAAGATGAAAGTCTGATCAATCTCCACAACCCGTCGTCGAGGCCAAGAGATGAAAACGACGTCGAATCACCATCATCATCCTCATCAACACATACCAACTCCAAGGACTCTCCTTTGAGGAAGTACCTAGAAACTCTGCCAGACCTTTTAATTGAAATCGGAAGACGAGTTCCATTACTGGGCACGACGAGTTCCTCTTTCGAAACTCCTTCTTGCTCGAAATCAATGGAAGTTCTCAGAGACTTTTTGGCGATGCCCGAGAATTTTCTCGGTGGAAATCGGGGGAAATTGAAGATTGGATATTGAGTTAACTTTGATTTACATGGGTTTAGAAAAAGACGATAGCTTGGATTCGATTGCAGAGATGAATGCATCAGAGTTCTTGGGGATTTTGTTATGATAACTCCGGCGAATTCTGGTGACAAGGGTTTAAGGAAGGTTTTGCCCAAATTTTCTCCGGCATGTTTAACAAGTAGAGGGATGAGAAATTGGCGCGTGAAAGTAACTCGCTGGCTCGGCGAGTGGGGAACCATGAGCTTAGATTTCTATTGTATTGGGCTAAATATGGACCTTAATCTCTTGGCCCATGCTCGAAAAGATAGGTAGCTTTGATCAATATATTATATAATTTGTTTTTTCAGATATTATATATATTTTAAAATAAATATTATTGCATCAGGTAGATATAAAACCATAAAAACAATAAATATTAAAATTTCACTTTTATTTCATTAACTATAAACATAGAAAATTTTGTGAAATACAAAAATTTAATTAAAATTTTGCTATCTCAAAATCAATAAAATCCAATACAAAATTTCGCGCAAAACACAGATCATCCACTAGTAATAAATAATATCAAATAATTCAACATATAGATATAGATTAAAAGATGATCAATTTGCATTTTTATAATTAAACTAATTATGTACAAAAATGAAAGTAAGAATTTCAACACATTAAATCCATTGATAAAAAAATCCCAATATTCCTCCATCTTAGAGCTTTGACTCTTAACTTCCACAAATAAGCACCTTTAACCTCATTGTAAGGCTAACGATGAATCGATGATGATGATAACCTCATTGTAAGGATCACTCGTCAAAAAAAAACAAAATAGAAAATTCCAAAACCTTTTCTATAAAAGAGGAGGGTTCTTAGAGTTATACTAGCCAAAACCCTTTTAGAAATTATAAACACATTTAGGATCAAAATAAATTCATCAATCCCAATATGGTCAAGAAGAAACTGACGGAAATGGTGATAACTCTTCTCTTGGCCTTAAACATTAGATCATAAACTTAGTTTACCAAATGTGGTTGCCAAAATAACTCTCAAGTCTGATCACAAAAGTATAGTCAAGTCCGGTTGGAATAATTTTTACTAGAAAAGTTCAAGTTGTATGATTAGAATACTTCCTAAACATAAATATTCATCTGAGAAAATTTGGTTTCCGAATGTATATGACTTAATGAGGTAGGTTTAGTGTGAGAGCAAATGCTTAACTGTGTTCCCTTCTCTAAAGGTGGAATCTTTGGCCTGCTTTTCCAGATTACAAGAATTGTCCTCCTATCTCATATTCCTAACAACTGAAACAGAGCAAAACGAAAAACTATATAGCAAATCCTCAATTCACAGTTTTACTTTTACCCTCCTTCATTTCCAGAAGCGTGGCTGACCTCTAGGATGTTAGTGGCTCAGGCGTTATCAAAGAAAGGCGAGTTCTTGATGCAGCCGGTCAAGCCTCTTTTGAGAGTTATGTTCAAAAAGTTTCTGGCTTTTGTTTTCCCATCACGTCTCTGATTCTTCTGCTTCCTCTTCAACTACAGTCGGAAGCGAACCTTCTCTGCTGAAACCAGGGTTTAGGAACTTGGCGACAAAAGCCCATAGCTTATAAACATCTTCAAAGTTTGTCAAAAAGCTTAGAGAAGCTGTGACAACCTCAAATCTCACAAACCCGTTTTTGGCACCGCGCTTACCAGCTTCTCTCTGCAGATGCAAAGAGCTATCTTCCTTGATCCTAGCGCCTCCACGATGATTCCTCGGGATATCCATTATCCGTATGTGACTCAAGATACCAATACCAAGAGATACACCTTCTCTCTCAGCCAGTTTCAGAACAACCTCTGGACTTACGAAACCTTTGCTTTTGTCTTTCACATTGAAAGCAACCGCAGCTCCTCTTTCGTACTTAATCTTTGGGCCATAAATCTGCACAAGGTTCACGTGTCTGTTGCTACCGTCACCACCTGATTCAGGCACTTTCAGTTGTAGCAAAGAGATCACAAGCCAGTTAATCAGAAACCTGAGTCTAGTCGTGGTTTTATTAAGACCTAACATATTCACATGATCGATATGGCTGCAAACAATCTCGGGTTCTCTTCTGTCCCAATCATCCTCATTCGGGTTTTCACCATCACTTTCGTCATATACACTTGCCAGAGACGCTTCACCTTGGTCCAGACTATGACTCACACGGTCCATGTTAAACGAAACCCGTGTTCCACTGCTCGGCTGTTCATCTTCCACACCCAAAAGTCTCCCACCAGCACCTCTTCTTCCCAATAACCTAAACTCGCCTTCTGTTTCTCGTCTTATCGCGTTCTCTTTCATTTCTGAGGAAATCTTGGAGCTTGAGCCATTTGATCCAAATCCAGACCCTGCGCGATACACAATGCTACTGCAGTTTTCTTCCTGTATCTCTTGCATCTGGAGATTACTAGAGTTCCTCAGATTCCGTGATGGCGTTGAGTTTGTCTCCTGAGTAACTGACATAACTGCAGCATCAAACGAGAGGACATCTTTACCATCATACATTGGGCTGCTGTAACTCTTTGCCACCGGTTTTGGCGATTGCCGTTTGCTGGTAAACCAAAATGGTGGCAACGGAGAGGCGATTTTATGGTGGTTCAAGTGACCCGCACGGTCAGAGCCAAGCGGACTTTGACCCAAATCGATCCAAAACGAATTATCAGATGACTCATCTTCGCTGAAAGCTGGGCTTTTCATCAACTCTCCAACCGAAACGCTTTCGTTTTCTTCAAATATGGTACTACTAGTCCCATCCCTATCAGAGATACTATCATCTAAGAGCTCTGTCTCAAACACATCCCTCACTTGAGCTGAAGTGTATGCACCAGAGAAAACCGGCATCTGAGCTCCTATACGAGACTCTGTGGCGGCTTTAACACCATTTGTATCATGATCTTCAAGACCAACCAATCCGTCCAAACCATCTATCGAATCACTGAGATATAAAGGATATTGAGGTGTGATCTTCACTATTCCTGATCCTGTTTTCCCGGACTGGCTCTGAAGATTACCCATCACTGACTTCTTGATCAACAGGCAACCAAAACCTGTAGGATCATGCCCAAATACTTTGTAGAACGAGGTGATGATAAACTCTGGTCGAAACAATGATAACCCGAGCGAATCCATATCTTTGGGACCTAAAGAACCAGCATCAAGCAACACATGCCAGTTGTTTTGCTGAGCCAGAGCCATCCACTGGTAAGAGTACTTAGAACCAGTGACCCTAGACTGCGCAGGAAACACGAACAACCCAACCGCTGAATCCTTTTTCTTCCTCTTCTTATAAGCCAAACGCTTCTTCAAATCCGTGGAACACAGCTTCAAGGTTGGCCATTTAAACCAAGCGTTATACGCTTTCGCGCCTTTCTCTCTCGCGGTTTGAGCCATCCAGTTCACAGACTGGCTCTCGTGATCAAACATTGTCAAAAGCCGCTTATTCGTATGGAAAGGGTAAGATTCCGCAAGCAACCTAAACGCAGAGCCTCTACTTACAGTGAAAACAAGACCATACTCACTCTCAGGGATATTCAGATAATCCATTATCCTAGTCTTGAGATCATGTTCCACAGTTCCAGTCTCAGCTCCACCGTAAAGCGCATGGTTACTCAAATTCGCAGTTATCTCAGAGAGACTAAACGTACAAGAATCCCAATAATGCAGAGTCTGAACATACGAAAACAGCCCAAAACCACAGTAATCAAGACATACCTTTGAATCTGACAAATGAGCATACTCATCAGATCTCAATTGATCAACTTTCTCAGATGTCTCATACTTTGGGTACATTGTGAGGAACTTGTTGAAAGCTTCAAGGAGCTCAGGAATGGCGTCTTCTGACTCGAAATCGCGTTCTGCGGCTAAAGCGGTTGCGCGTAGGAATTCGCGTTGCGCGTGGAGCCTAGCCAAGGATCTAGAGCGACCCAAGCTTTCATCTTCTTGATTCTCTTTCTCGATGTCTTGAGATTTGAAGAGTAACCCATTTTCAGATGCTTCTTCGAGAGCTTCTCTAAGCTTATCTTCGTATAATTTCCGAAGCATCGAAGCTTTTCTTCGAACATCGATTGGTGAATCAGACTCGTCATCTCTCCTCCTGCTCTTACTCTTATCTAAGATCAGAGCAGCACAGTGGTGAATTTGCTTCCACAGAGAAAAATGCATTAATCTTTCAGCGAAAAAAAAACGAGAATTGAGAAAGCCTTTCTGGTTCTGAGATTTAGCAGAGGAAAAAAAGGGGTTTTTTTTTCTCCTAGCCCATGAGAAAAAACCCTAAAAGTGAACGAATTGAGAAGATCTTGAAACAGATCAAGAGAGCCTCTAAAAACGGAAACTTTCAGTGAACCCAGAAAAATTTTTAAGTAAAAAAAGATTTATGGGTTTTAAATCAAACGAATTTCACGGAAGAAATAGAAAGTAAATGAGCAGAATTTCAAAAGAAAAATCCAAAAGGAGAAGGAACATTCAATCAAAACCTTAGGAACAAATGAAGAAGAAGAAGAAGAAGATAAAAAAACAGATCCCAAAATTTTGTATGAGAAAAATCAGAAAACTCCTCTTGTGAAGATGAATTTGTGAAGAAAGAAGCTCTTTTTTTTTTTGTTGGTTTTGTTTTTGGAAGATTAGATAATAAATGCAAAGCTGACTCCTTTCACCACCAATCTCTCGTTTCATTTACTACACACTCTCTCTCTACTCAGTGGCTTCTCTCTCTCTAGATTTCCTTTACAGTTCGGTCAAAAAAGGCATTGACTTTTCTTCATAGAAGCAGAGTAGTGGTGGCTCCTCTTGCGTTAGGGTTTTCAAGCTAAATTATTTCAATTTTTGTAATCATTTTTTTCTTTCAATGAAAGATCTTAAGCTCATTTTCTGCGTTGATATTGATAAACTGTAATCGAATATAATTATTAACAAATTTTGTTTATTTTAATCAGAGATAAACAAAACAAAAATGGTATATTTTAACTTAAATAAATTATAATTTTATCTTATTTTGTGCCCTGAAAAAACATATGAATTAGTCAACTCTGCTAGTAAAAGGAGAAAGGTATACTATAACCTCTTTAAATTAATACTCGATAAATTAATAATCACGATAAATTAATAAATTTTTCCAGTCTCGAATTGGACCAGTGTAAAAATTAACAAAATTCGATAAGATAATAAGATAATAATTTTTTATAATTCTTATGTAAATATATGGTCCCAATAATATCATAAATTAATAATTACATGATATATATATATATATATAACCAAAATAATTTTTCTAAAATATGATTTTAGTACTGTCTGCTATTTTTTTAATATCATCTATAATTTTATTTACTATATCAAAAACTTCTAGTTTTCTCTATCTACATCCAAAAGTTACAAAAAATTTAGACATACAATGTTTGGTCAATATTTAAATACTTCCAAATATTTTATAGTATTGTATTAACTTGATCATCACTTTTAGTAATATCAATTTTTCTAAACGTTGAATTTCTATCATGTAAATATTTTTATTGGGATAATCTAATTGACCGTTAAGATACATTTTATTGCGATATCTAAGATTATTAACATTAACTTCAAGTTCATATATGTTATTTTACAAATAAATTCATCTAAATTTATTGATATATCATCATTTAAAAACTAATTTTCAAAAAATATGGACTAAACAAAAAAATATCTCTATAAATTAATAAATATTAATATCTTTCTAAATTAATAAAATTTCACGGTCCCAACATTATTAATTTATAGAGGTTTTACTGTAATTCGTTTGTGACAAAATTAATTACTGTCCACGTTTAGGATTATAAGTTTTTTTTGGTAACTTTGGATTATAATTAGATAATACTGAATTACTGAAAATAATTTTAACTCTTTAAAATATATTTTTGTAGTCAATTTGAGAAAGTAAAAAGCTCTGTGTTGGGTGAGCAGACCAAATATATATATATATATATATATATATATATATGCGTATTAAATATGTTAGGTTGAGAACTGTGGGCAGATTCTTGCTCCTTTTAGACTCCACATTTAAGAAAAAAAATTGCACAATATTTATTCAAATGGCTACAAAAATTCTACATGTTATCATAGCTACAATAATTCTACGAGTTATTATTATTTAGCTTTTAATTCGGAAGAATGATTTCATATATTATTTTAGGTTTTCACATATTTCAAAGGTGAGATTCAAAACATACACCTCAAGATCTTTAGCAAAAAAAAAACATACACCTCAAGATTATGACTTTTCTAGCCAATTTCAAACCAAAATTTACTCCAACAACATATCTAATTTTTTTATCTTCTAAATTCTAATATTATGTCAAGATTTATGGAATTTTTAGTTCGAAACTTACTGACGATTAATAGATTAACTCATATTTGTAATACATTATTTCAAAGTTTGTTTTTAACAGATTTGAGATAGTTTCTAAAAATAGTTTGATACAATTAAAATCTAAAAAAACTCCTAATTTCGTTTAATAGTGTCAGAGAGACTTCTTATAAAGTTATATGGGACGGTTATGAAATCATTTAAATTTTGTTAAACTAAGAAAATAGTCTAATTTTATACCCTTAAGTCCTTAACTCCTATTCCTAAACTATAACCCCTAAAACTTAAATTCTTAACCCTATAACCTAAACAAAATGGTCATTTCCTTTAATTTGAAAAAGTTAGTCTTTTTTGAACCTAGATTCCGAATTATCTTTAAATATACTAAGGAGTTTAAGTAAATTGGCATGCTTAAATAGTCTTGCAAGGATTCTCACTTGAGCCGTTAGAAACAAAAGAGGTTAGATTGTCAAGGAGCTTGACCACAAGCAACAACAAAAAGCAAAAGAGAGAGAGAGAGACATGACAGAAAGAGAGCTTTAAGGTTTTCTTCTGAAACTTCTTCTAAAGCCCACTTTGGCTCCTTCGACGCTGCCTTAGTCTTCCACCAATGCTATCGGGATTAGGTTCGGGAGTCGCTTTCCTCTTACTTCTCGTTTCTCGAGCATTCACTGATTTACTTCCGGTCTCTGTCTCATTGCATAGGACCTGAATATCGACCACAAGAGTCTGATCCAGATTCGATCTTTGTCTTGTCTTGTCTTGAATTCTTGGAAGATAATCACCAATGTGGGTACATGAACGTTCTTGTTTATCATTCTCTGACAGCTCAAGATCATCAGCCAATGGAGATTGATCATCCACAAGAGTCTGATTTTCCCCAGGAAGCAAGTAACTATCTGGTCTTGTAACCAAATCCGAGTTTTTTTCTGTCCTTTCTTGAGTTCTTGGAAGATCATCACTAATGTGGGCACATGAATGTTCTTGTTTATCCTCCTTTGGCGGCTCAAGAGAACCTATGACCTGAACATCAACCAATGAAGCTTTTTGTTCATCCACAGAAGGCAAGAAGAAGCTCAGTGACCTTCTAGCTGAATTCGGATTCTCGTTTGTGTTTTCATCTTCCTCTTTCTTCAAGGAATCACCATTCTGATTTTCCTTTGGTACTTCTTCAGGAAGGTTATCATCATCAGCATTGTTGGGAAGTGCTTTTGCTTCTTGAAAGGAAAGTGATCTCTTTGCAGAAGCTTGATTTGGGGTGGCATCATCAGTTTGCGCACGTTTGGTTTGAATCAGATAATGTGCAACAGACTTATACCCAAGTTTAGCTATCTGGAAACAATCCCAATAAAGAAAGAAATCTTCAGCTCTTGATTCTGATTCAAGAATACAAGAAAACACAAGATAATGCAAATGAATGATCGAAAAGAACGACGCACCCTTCTGTATATCTGGCCAGTAGGAACCCATCCTTTATGGTTCCGGCACAAACTGCAATTGCAAATGCCACGACATACAGGGCAAATCCAGTTTGGATTCTCAAGAGCTTCAAGCACATGTTCACCGTATCTGTTCATCAACAATATAAACACATTCACGACCAATAACAGATACTCCATTGCTCTAGTGATCTTATACAGAAGAACCTTACCTCATGAACAAACAATCTCCACAGAATTGTCCTTGGACCATTTCGCATTCGCTGCACTGTGTGCGATGACCAAGCGTTTTCTGCCTGTAAATCACACACACACTGAAGCATTGAGCAAATTTCTTTTCACAGGATTGGATAAAAACACATGGGTTTGGTTTTTACCTGCATTGGTGACAAGTCTTACCCTTAAACGGATCATAAATCCGTTTACCATCCTCGTCGTAGCCATCAACAAAAAAGGTCCAGCTTCGTTCAGTGTTCCCAAGCAGCTTCTCATGTTCCTCTGTGTAAATCTCGAGCCTTGAGCCTTCACCAATCACCACACCCTCTGGTTTAGATCTTTCACCCTTCCCGTTGACGCCATCAGTGTAGATAACAGGAGTTGTGTTCTCCAATCTGACGGTGACAAAAGATCAAATCAAAAACCCTAACTTTGACTCATAAATCCTAATTCCTCCCTTGAAAAAAAACCCTCTTTCAACAGTGAACTCATACATTACTCCCGTGAAAATCCCCTTTCAACAGAGAAATCGTAAACCCTAATTTCATCTGAAAATCCCCAAATTCTTCTGGTAAAACCCCTCTTTCAAACCCTAATCTTTCAAACAGAGAAAATCGAGAATCAGAGACGGAGAAACGAAGAGATTTTACCGAGAAGATCGCCGGGAAGGCTGAAGAAGAGGAGTCGATTTCTGAGAGTTAGCGAATGGCCTTTTTACGGGTCGGGTCTCTGATTTGAGTTTTCGTGCGAGATTCAAGATGCCAAGATTCTGCATCCTTTGAAGATTCTCTTTGATCCTCTCTTCTCTGCATTGTTCGTAGAGAGAGACCTTTTGGGTTCCTTCGTTTACTGGGTTAGGGATTGTTGTGGGTATTGAAGCTTCTTTTCCAGTTCTCATGGTGAGCATGATGATGATGATGATGAATCCACTGGTTTCAGATTTCAAAGATCTCTCTCTCACACACTGCTCTGGAAAAGTAAAAGTTTTTAAAGTTTAGATTTTTAGTTGATTTTGGTTGTCATTAAAAAAAGAAAAAAAAATTAGTTGATGTTGCAGCAACGGTCGGATTTTATTTGAAAATGGCGCAGAAAAATGGGGAATTGTGTTTGAGGGTTATTATAGCTTCTCAATACCCTAGCTTGATGGGACTTACCGTTCTTTAATATTTTTGGTGTTTTCTAATTGCAATACATCTAGATAGTGGGAATATGGAAAGTTGTGAGTTTTATTTTATTTTTATATACATCTAGATTAATTTCAGGATTAGTACAAAACAACAACGATTTTGCATAAATGGTAAAACTCAATCTATAGTTTTGATAACTAAAGCGAAACAACAACGAATTTGCATATAACAAATCTTCTATCTACTCGAATAAATCATTGAGCCACATACTTTTGGTTAAGTTTTTACTTTTCTATTTTGAAGATCACGTTTAAGAGAAAATTAATCTATGTTTTTGCTAATTGATGCAAATATTGCATATACTTTTCTTGGTAAGCTTTCTTAATTCACTACGAAAAGGATATCAAAATTTCAACAAATTTCCAAAAAGAACAATAAAGTTTCAACTTTTGAATACAGTTTAGGGACTGTACAAAATTGAGTCTCACCTTCTCAACCAAATTAACACCTAATCCACATCCAAGGAACGTTCTCCACACGTACAAATTCATTTTGTTCTTATATAATAATAATATATTTTCATACGACAATTAATCACTACGACTTGGCGGTAAAAAATTAACCTTACAAGTTACAACAACATTACTCAATGATCCACAACTAGACTAAACATTTCTCTTTATCAAAATTTGTATGTAAATTGTTTCTCTATTTGTTTTCGTCCATTTTTGTTCGAGTTTTAGTATTTACGATTAAAAAACAAAATAAAAAAGTACTTGTCTTTTGGTTGTAAATTGCAATAACTAAAATTTTGGAGTGCTAAGTAGCAAGTTCTACCACTAATTATTTCTCTCTTTAAAATTAATATTCTAGATTCTTTTCCAACAAATTTGAGCTACTTAGATTAATTACGAGTCTTAATCCGGAGACTTCAAGCGTCAACGAATTAATGGTCATGTCGTTATTTTCTCACAAGCAAAAGGAAAAACTAGCCCACGTTGATGAACCACCACTTGAAATTCTTGAAGCCTCCATTTATATTCTCAATCCGTCAAACCAAATTCAATTCATCAACTAAACACAATCTCACAAGTTTCCTTTCGATCCCAAACACTTTATATCATATAAATCTCCAACAAAAACACCCAAAATTCTCAAAATCGAGAGACATGGCCACAAGAGCTTCTAGTTCAAGAAGAGATATGGACGTGACTCTCTTCTTCTTCTTCTGCCTCTTAACTCTCACTGTTCTAGTGGAAGCTGCTGGTCGTGGAGTTAACAATAATAAAAATGGTGGATTAGGAGCTTCGTTTATATTTGGAGATTCTCTAGTCGATGCCGGAAATAATAATTATCTACCGACGTTGTCTAGGGCCAATATGAAGCCTAATGGTATCGATTTCAAAGCCTCCGGTGGAAATCCTACCGGCCGGTTCACTAACGGCCGGACCATCGGTGACATCGTTGGTACGTGCAAAAATTGATTTTTTTTTTATTATCAATATATCTATAATCTATAACCCATATATAGTAAATGATATGTGGTATACATTATAAGTGTAGATATGATGTTCAACTAACACACCTAAACATTTATGTTGACGTTTATTTGATCTATACATGTTAAATTTTGATATGAAAGCTTCTTTAAATGTTAGTTTAATTTATGATTTTTCAGGAGAAGAACTCGGATCAGCGAACTACGCAATCCCATTCTTAGCACCAAACGCGACTGGGAAAGCTTTATTAGCCGGTGTGAATTATGCATCTGGAGGAGGAGGGATTATGAATGCCACCGGAAGAATCTTTGTAAGTTATAATCATTAGGATTTGAAAATGTCTTAATTAAATTGGTTTTTAGAGTTCTAATTTTGTGTGTTTTTGTTGTGTATAAATGTTAATATTTGGTAGGTGAATAGGTTAGGTATGGATATACAAGTCGATTTCTTCAACACTACACGGAAACAATTCGATGATCTACTCGGAAAAGAGAAAGCAAAAGAGTATATAAGCAAGAAATCGATATTCTCAATCACTATAGGAGCAAACGATTTCCTCAACAATTATCTATTCCCACTTCTCTCCGTGGGAACAAGGTTCACTCAAACTCCTGATAATTTTATCGACGACATGCTCGATCATCTCCGCGACCAACTAACCGTAAGCAACAAAATAATGAAACTTTGTTGTTTTTATATATCATATGTTATAAAGCTTATAATCGAATTTTATGATTGTAACGCAGAGGCTTTATAAATTAGATGCGAGGAAGTTTGTGATCGGAAACGTTGGACCGATAGGATGCATACCGTACCAGAAAACAATCAATCAACTAGAGGAAGACGAGTGTGTGGATTTGGCTAATAAGCTAGCAAATCAATACAATGTTCGGTTAAAGAGTTTATTAGAGGAACTAAACAAGAAACTTCCCGGAGCAATGTTCGTCCATGCAAACGTCTACGATCTCGTCATGGAACTCATTACAAACTACAAAAAATACGGTAATATATTCATATACACATACATTTTTAGCCTTGAACCAATGCATATTTTTATGTATGTTTGTTATGATGTAAATGTTTTTCGGATTCATAAAACTTTGGTAGGGTTCATATCCGCGACAAAGGCTTGTTGTGGTAATGGAGGACAATTCGCGGGTATCATACCGTGTGGACCGACCTCGAGTATGTGCCAGGAGAGGGATAAATATGTGTTTTGGGATCCTTATCATCCTAGTGAAGCAGCAAATGTTATCATTGCTAAGCAATTGTTATATGGTGATGTTAAAGTTATATCTCCTGTTAATCTCAGCAAGCTTAGAGATATGTGAGATTTGAATTGTTTGTTGAAAACAAATGTGTCTCCTTGGAGATTTATATTACATAGTTTCTTGCAACTACGTTTGTTTTATAACACAAAGTTAAAAAACCGCTCTTTGTATGTATGTTGTGGTGATGTTAGTGAGAATGTTGTTTTGCAAATTAGCCCCTTAGTTTTATAATTTTGATACATTGGCCCACGAAGTTACTGATGAAGTTGTACGATGCGCGATACAATGTCAGTGTTTCTGCCTCTCTCTTTCCCTTCCTAGATTCATCCTCGTCGGATCTCTATTCTCTAATCCGAAGCAAGGGCAGCAAAATTCAATGCCGATAGCCAATGAAAAATCAAAACTTTGACAATTTTTTTCGATCTCTTCTAATCCAAAGCTATCATTCCGATCTTCAATCACTTAATGGGCATGGAAGCTTCCATTACCGAGTTTCAGGAGCTCTGTTTCCGGAGAAAAGTCTCTAGATTTGAACAGGTTTATAAGAAACTGCGCAAGTCCGAATCAGGAGGTTGTTGTTGATGGAGGAAGCGGAAATGGGTCGATTTCTCCGGCGAGGGAGGAAGTGATTGAGCTTTAAGGCGGTGTCAGTTTCGCCGCTGTTTTGGAGTCGCTGTTTCAGACCCAGCAATCGCCGTTTCAACCGCAGAGCAGCCCCTTCTTTTGAAACCGCAGCAGCCGCAGACGCAGACGCTGAAATTCCGGATTCTCAAAAGCATCTGCTTCAGATTGAGTATGTTTAGTTTGTTTTTCCTCGTTGATGAAAACTTTTGGCTTTTCAAATTGAATACTTTATTGTATCTTCTCTAGATGCAAGAAATTGCTTTTTATTTTATTTTTATTTTGTATCAGGCTCTTGAGTTTGTTTCCGTTAGTATGAATGTGTATTGAATCTTGAGAGTTCTCGTTTATCTTCTATCTATAGAGAGTAAAGAGGTTCGAGTTTGATGCAAGCCTCATTGTTCTGTTCTTTTCATCTTGCATGTTGAAATTGCTCTTCTATATTGGTTATGGTGATGATCTGTTTATATCAAGCATGCTAATTCTGGCTATAGAAGTCTCTGTGTGTTACATTTATCGGAGCTTGGTGGGTTAATAGTTCCATGGAAAGACACAAAGCCAATTTCTGCAAGATCTTGTTGCCAAAGACACAAAGCCATTTTCTGCGCAATGCAGAGATTGCAGTTCCTTCGTCTATGATGCTACGACCAAAGTTCCTACATTCGAAACCAGGAGGCGTTCCATTTGCTTAGTTCTCAACATTGATGTATTCTCTTGTGGCTTATTATTGTAGTGGAAGCTGAAGTTAGTGACGATCTCAGGTTTATTTTAGGCATATTTATCTGCAATCTCCAAGAGACGAGCACATAGTTCTTGAGGCTTGGAGGACATTGCCATATGATCTGCATCTTTGATCTCCATTACTTCTTTTGGCGGAAAGTTGCTGATTATCCAACGCTGGGTTTCCTCAGGTACTATATTATCCTCCCCGCATATAATATAAATACGTGTAACAGATCCATACCCTTCCTCAGTAAAGCTTTTTGTCCCTGCCAGATTGTCCGTAGCTAACGGGTTTACCCTCACCAACATTTTTGCCAATTCAAGATCCTAACCCATGACAACAATCAACAGAAGATTGACCGAGGTTACTAGCAATCCCATTTATGCTTGAAAAGGAGAGGTTTGATTAGGCTTGGATTCTTACTTTGACCGGAGACATTTGATACAACTTCTTGGCCATGAACTTTGGTCCAAAAAGAACAGTTTGTAGAGGACGATCAGGTGCCCCATAGCTTCCAAAGACGCTGTCCAAGAACTCCTCTTGTGGAATGCTCCCGAAAACCTGCAGTTTCTAGTCAATCAAAATCACTTGAAGAGATCATACTGAATCAGTGGAGGAATATACCTTTTGGAAAACGTAAGCAGGCGGGTTTTTGGTGTCGGGCATTGAAGCTGTCAAGAACACAATAGCAGCGATCTTACGAGGGAAGATGTCGGCAGCGAGAGAAGCGGGTATTCCTCCCATGCTATGAGCAACAAGAATCACCTTTTCGTCCAAGCCAAGCGAGCCCATAATCTCGAGCAACGGCTTGGAATAATCCGTCAAAGTTTGAATCTCTTCCACTCTGCTCATGTTGATACCTGATGCAGTCAGATCCATTGCAGTGACACAGTGCCCTGCAGCCTCTAGCTGTGTTTTCACCTTGTACCAACTCCATGCCCCGTGGCAGAGCGAATGCACAAGCACAAAGTGCTTCTGGTTCTTCTTCTTGTCCATTGCCTTCGTTTATTTCAGCTTCTTTGTTCAACACTTATATTGACAGTTAGTTTCCCTCGTGCTCTTGAGTTCCAGGGATTAGTTACACCAACATTACAGTGACTGTTAGGTTTTGGTCGTCCTCTGAGATCCCGAGAATGTTACACCAACTTGACATTGACTGTTAGTTTTAAGTCGGTAGAGTTCATAGAGTTAGTTGGTTGGTTAACCTACCTCTGGATTAGATAGAATCTTAGAGTACAAATTTATCTCTTTGAGAATAATCTTTAGGTGAGAAACTCTATTTATATATATGGACCTGAATATAAGAACTCTTATTCGTATAAACAACATCTTTGGTTATTGTGATGGTAGGAGTTGAAGTTCATAGTAAAATTTATGTAGTGATGATCCTAGGTTTATTTAGGCAATATGTATTTGCCATCTTCAAGAGACGATAACAGAGTTCTCGAGGCATTGATACCGTGGAACTATGATCTGCATCTTTGATCTCCCATCACTTCTTTAACCCAAATGTTCTTGTTCATGCTTTGTTGAAAATCCCCCGGCATGCCTTATCCTCTTTGCATACAATATAAGAAAATGTAACCAGTCTGTACCCTTTCTCCTTGAAGCTTCAGCTTGTACTAATTTCACGCACCCTAGGAAAGCCCACAAACAAGCACATGCCGCTCCTGGTTCGTCTTATACCTTATCTTAGTTTCCTTCTCTTTTTGCCTCTTTGTTCATCTATTCTTTGACAATTAGTCTCCCTGGTAATCTAAGATATAGAGAATGGTTCACCAACATTATATTGAGTTCTGACTATTAGTTTTCACTCTGTAGAAACTTTTAGCTATGATCATATGGACTTCAATATAACTTGGAGAAATCAGTTTTTTTTTTTGGTTCATAAACCGTACCCGTGGAATCTTCTAACAAAAGCTTCTATTCATACTGCTAAAATTCTACCTTTGCGTATTTTCAGCCGCTTATATATATATAGCAGATCACTACCATACCATCTTTGCTTATTGTGGATAGAAGTGGAAACATATTAGATAGTAATATTGCATGTTTATGGGCATTCCATCTGCTTTTTTTGATAATTCGACGCTGGAAATCTTCATGTAGTGTGTTATCATTTGCTTTTTTCTTGTATATATAATACAGTCACTCAGATTACTTGCATCTGGCTTATCATTGTGGTGGAAACTGGATTTTGTAACTAATATGCAGTGATGATCTCAGGTTTATTTTACGCATATTAATCTGCGATCTTCAGGAGAAGAGCACAAAGTTCTTGAGGCTTTGAGAACATTGCCATATGATCTGCATCTTTGATCTCCATTACTTCTTTTGGTGGAAAGTTCCTGATCATCCAACGCTGGTAATCTTCGGGCTCCGCAAGATCTTCTCCGCATATAATATATATACGCTTAATGGATCCGTATCCTTTCTCGCTGAAGCTTCTTATCCCTGCCAGATTGTTTGTAACTAAGGGGTTAACCCTCACCAACATTTTCGCCAATACAAGATCCTAACAACAATCAACAAAAGATTGACCGAGGTTACACGCACAATCCCATTTGAGTTTGAAACCAGAGGTTTCTATTACGCTTGGAGTCTTACTTGGACCGGAGAGTGTTGATACAATTTCTCGGCCATGAATTTTGGTCCGAAAAGAGCAAACTCTAGAGGACAATTAGGTTTCCCGTACCTCCCCAACACGGTGTCTAACCATTCCTCTCGTGAAATGCTTCTGATAAACTGCAGGTTTGAGCCAAATATCGAAACCACACGGAAGAGATCATACTGTGCAACCAAATCGTTATGTTTATGTACCTTTTCATAAACATAAGCAGGTGGGTTTCTTGTGTCGGGCATGAAAGCTGTCAAGAATACGATAGCAGCAATCTTACAAGGGAAGATGTCAGCAGCAAGCGCAGCGCATATTCCTCCCATGCTATGAGCAACAAGAATCACCTTTTCGTCATCTTTGCAACGCGAGCTCAGACAATCAAGCAACTGTTTGCAGTAATCCTTCAATGTCTGAATCTCTTCCAATCTTGTCATGTTTATACCCGATGCAGCCAGATCCACTGCGGTCACGCTGTGACCTGCAGCCTCCAGCTGCGTTTTCACCTTGTACCAAGTCCATGCGCCGTGGCAGAGCCCGTGGATGAGCACATACTTCTTCTGCTTCCCCTTCTCCATTGCCTTGTTTACTCTCAGCATCTTGGCTCAACACTTATATAGACGGTTAGTTTCCCGCGTATACTCTTTGCGTATTGACTGTTAGTTTTTGGTCGTTCTCTGAAATCAAGAGAATGCTAAACACACATTACATTGACTGTTAGCTTTTCTTATATCTATCATAGAAAACAATAAAGTCTGAACCTTTAGAAAGATCCATTTTAGAACACACACTTAATTGTATCAAATCCAAATACGTTTTCATCAAAAGATTATTTACACAATTTGTTTCCAAGAGATGATCACATAGTAGTTAACGCTTGCAGAACATTGGCATATGATCTGTTTCTTCCATCTCTATTACAAACTTCGCGGATAATTATTGATCATCCATGTTGAAGTGTTTTTGATATAGCTTTTTCCTCTTTGCACACAATGAAAGCTCATGGAACAAATGTAAGTAGAGTAGTTATATTTGTTCACAAATGATAAGACGCCACCGAATTACAGTAGCAAATGGACCATCTTCACCTGGATTATCAAATACACCTGTTTCAGATTGAGTATGTTTAGTTGAAATGTCTCATTAGCCTAGATTAATGTTTCCCTCGGTTCTTGCACTTGTGTGATGATAGATACTGAATAGATATCATTGTGTAATGAATCTTTCTTGGTTTCTCTTTTATCTATAGAGAATATCATGGAGTAGAGAGGCTTTGTGTCTTTTCTCTATCCAATGCTCAGCTTTGTTGCATACGGAAATGCTCTCAAATTGGTTTCAATGATCATATGGGCTTCACTATGGCTTGAAGAAATCGGTGTTATCTTCTTCTTACATTCTTATACATATAACCATTCTTATAAATACTAATCATTTTCTTATTTCTTGTACATATATAATATAGTCACACACATGACACATCTTTGGTGAAAGCTGAACTTTGTAACTACTATACAGTTCGCTCTTTTATGATGCCTCTCAATGTAATACAGTTCTCTCAGAACATCTTATTCATATAACCATTCTTATATTTACTATCATTTTCTTACTTCTCATTCATATAGACGTATTCTCTCATATGGCTTATTATTGTGGTGGAAGCTGAAGTTGGTAACGATTTCAGGTTTCTTTAGGCATATTTATCCGCAACCTCCAAGAGAATAGCACTGACTTCTTGAGGCTTGGAGAACATTGCCATATGACCTGCATCTTTGATCTCCATTACTTCTTTTGGGGGAAAGTTCTTGATCATCAAACGCTGGTAATCTTCGGGATTCACAAGATCCTTTCCGCATACGATGTAAACACGTTTAACGGATCCATATCCTTTCTCACTGAAGCTTCTTGTTCCTGCCAGACAGTCTATAACTAACGGGTTTACCCTCACCAACATTATCGCCAATACAAGATCCTAACCAGCCACAACAACAATCAACAAAAGATTGACAGATGTTAGTTAGCAGAGTCCTATATAGGTTTGAAAGTAGAAATTTTTATTAAGCTTGGAGTCATACTTCACGCGGAGAGAGTTGATAAGGATACTTGGCCAAGTGTTTTGGTCCCAAAAGAGCAAACTCTAGAGGACAATCAGGTTTCCCGTATGTCCCCAATACGCTGTCCAACCATTGCTCTGGTGTAAGGCCTCTGATAAACTGCAGATTTCAGTCAAATATCAGAATCACTCGGAAGAGATCATGTCGTTGCAACCAAACTCATCATGTTTATTGTTACCTGTTCGTAAAAATAAGCAGGTGTGTTTCTTGTGTCGGGCATGAAACCTGTCAAGAAGACAATAGCAGCGATCTTACTAGGGAAGATGTCAGCAGCAAGCGCAGCGCATATTCCTCCCATGGCATGAGCAACAAGAATCACCTTTTCGTCATCTTTGCAATGCGAGCTCAGATAATCAAGCAACGGTTTGCAGTAATCCTTCAATGTCTGAATCTCTTCCAATCTTGTCATGTTTATACCCGATCCAGCCAGATCCACCGCGGTCACGCAATGACCTGCAGCCTCCAGCAGCGTTTTCACCTTGTACCAAGTCCATGCGCCGTGGCAGAGCCCGTGGACGAGCACATACTTCTTCTGCTTCCCCTTCTCCATTGCCTTGTTTACTCTCAGCATCTTGGCTCAACACTTATATATAGACGGTTAGTTTCTCTCATATACTCTTTGTGTGTATTGACTGTTAGTTTTTGGTCGTTTTCTTAGATCTAGAGCATGCTAAACAAACACTACATTGACTGTTAGTTTTTTTTCTAACTTTTCTTTATTTCAACCATAGAAAGCAACAAAGTCTGAATCTTTAGAAAGATCCATTTTAGAACAAACACTTATTTGTATGAAATCCAAATACATTTTCATCAAAAAGATAATTTAAGCGAGTTTGTCCGCGATTTCCAAGAGATGGTCACTTAGTAGTTGAGGCTTGCAGAACATTGGCATATGATCTGTCTCTTCGATCTCCCTCACTAGGTTCGCCGGATAATTATCGATCATCAATCGTTGATATTCTTCTGTAATGATTTTGTCCTCTTTGCACACAATGTAAGCTCGAGGAACAGATCCATACCCTTTGTCCGAAAAGTTCTCCAACCTCGATAATTCGTTGATAAACAATGATCCGGGCCTCTTTAGAAGCAATCCAAGCTCAAGATCCTAAATCAAGATTACAATACACATGAGCATATTATCAATTTATCATGATGATGATGATGATAAATTAAGTTACCTCAATAGGAGAAAGTTGGTAGAGAACGTGCTTCATGAACTCAGTGCTGAAGAACATAGACAGACCGGAATTGTCTGAGCCGTACGGTTTGAGCTCGGTGCCCAACCATGCTTCTCGTGGCATATCCCGTCCAAACTTTTACGTGATTAAAGTGTTAGAACTCGGAGTTAAATACAAATTAAGAACAAAATCGAATCTTAGAATGATATGGTGGTAAAACTCTAATCACTATGAAAGTACACTACTTGGACTTTGGATAAAATATGTAATGTTAAACTCATTGAACCCACATACACGTTAGATTTTGTCAACACATGATCTATGGTTATAGCATATACACCACAAAGTACAAAGACTCCAAAAATGAAGATCTAAACACAAATAATAAAGACTCCAAAACTGGAAATCTATATATCATGTGCTCAAGGTAATAAAGAATGTAGATTTTTGGGTTGTATTATGGTCATTCTATTTTTTTTTTTTTTAAAAAGTTAATAAAAAGTAGTTGTTTTAAAAGAACAAAATTAATAAAATCGTAAGTGTTATAATGTCCTACACCAAAAATTGAAATAAACATATATAATCCAATATATAAATAACATAGGTCAATCCATTCACTCTCAATAATTGTTTTGAGTTAAAAGCCCATAATTATTCAAATAGTATCAAAGCCAGAATGATCCGATGGACGATTTTTCATTTTATAGTGGTCTGTTTTGTAATATTTCCGAGATGAGGACAAGATAAATCTAACATAAAGAAGAGCTAGTTGTCTGTCTTGTAATATTTCTGAGATAAGGGCGAGATAAATCTAAAATAAGGAGAAGTGCCCATGATTTCTATAAGTAAGTCCTCTAGCAAGATGATATTTTTTTTTTGGGTTAAATCATGGGAATTCCGCGTTTTGGGCCTATTAAAAATTATTTTAATGCATGCTCATACACAATAATTACTTTTGTTTAAGCTTCAATTCACGAAGATTTAGTTCTAAAATAAAAAAAGTATTGATCGGTAAAAACGAGACATACCTTATCCAAGACGAACGATGGTGAGTGTGTGGTATCGGGCATGAAAGCAGTCACAAAGACAGAGACAGAGATTTTGTCAGGAAACTTATCCATTGCCATGGCTAAACTCAAGCCACCAAAGCTATGACCAACGAGCACAACCTTCTCATCACTTGGTAATGAGACCATTAGCTGCATCAATGGCTCAGAGTATTGTTCGCATGTTGAGATCTCAGTGATCGACCTGGTTGTGTCTATGCCCGAAGCAGCTAGGTCTAAGGCGGTTACTCGGTGGCCAGCCGCCTCGAGCAGCGGCTTAACCTTGTACCAGCACCACGCGCCGTGGCATGCACCATGTACTAGCACGAAGTGGTGCTTCTTCTTCTCCTCACTCATTTTCTTCTCTAATTTTTTAATTTGTATATTTTTCATATAGTCTTCACACTCCGACACCACACACAACAAATAAATAAAGAGATTTTATTATTTTTTTAAAAAATTCGAAAATGTCGCTTTCCTCAATGCGTACTTATAAATTATCATTTCTGGATTTTTTTTTTTTAGCCAGAAACAGTACATTTGGAAGAACATAATAATAATTTATGGGGATGAGACACCTTTTAAAATGTAATATAAGATTATCATTCGAAAACTTATAATGTTAGCACACTTGCTCACAAGTTAAGGACACTGGCATAACATATATATTACTATATATGGTTATTGGGCAATGCCCGAAAATATAAGATTTTAAAAAATTTATTAAGCTAAAGAACAAGATTATGGTTTTCTTTTTCAAAATTTATTTTTTAGCGAGGAGATTTTCTATCTCTAATCTAGACCAACAAGTAAATCCTCTTTAACTGAGAACTACTAATACCACTACCATTTTTATTTTATTTTTTAAATCTTTGGCCTGGGTTTTGTGATATTTTGAAACTACAGGCATGTCCTAACTTAGAATCGGAAATAAAACTTTTGATGGACCATACAGTTTTTGTACAACATAATTTATGCAAACGATTTTGAAACCAAGATTTTGAAGATTAGAATCTTCTAATATATATTTTTGATTCAAACGATTAGTTTATTTGATGTAGTTTTGTAATGGCATATTTGTAATTGAATGTCAAAATAAAGGGCTTGTTTTTTATTTTCACTTTCTAACTTCTCAAATAATATATATAGTGTATAAAACAATTGTGGATGATATTTATAGTATAACGATAGAATTTTCTGTTGCAATTTTTTTGTTTGTAGTAAAAGATAACAAAGTTTGTTAAACTTTAAAAAGATTCATTATTATCCAATACATTTTAATCAAGATTGTTTAAACGAAGTTGTCCGCAATTTCCAGGAAGTGATCATAGAGTTGCTGAGGCTTGCATAGCATTGGCATATGATCTGTATCCTCCATTTCAATCACTAAATTCACCGGAGAATTATCAATCATCCATCTTTGAAATTCTTCCGGAATAGCTTTGTCCTCTTTGCACACTATGTAAGCTCGAGGAACATATCCATACCCTTCATCTGAGAAGTTCTTCATCTTCGATAAGTCACTCACAAACAACGATCCAGGTCTCTTTAAAAGCAAAGCCAGTTCAAGATCCTAAATCAAGATTACAACATCAACAGAGCAAAAGATAACTAAGAATGAAAAATTTCAGTTAATGTAAACTGTTTAAAATATTTTTAAAAAAACTTATAGTCTATAATTAATCTTCTTTTAAATATATTAAAAGTCTTAATTTAAAATTGAAAAACTCTTATATAAATCATTTTGAGTTGCCGACAATATGTTTTTGTTTTCTTCTGGCGCAATAATTACAAGACTACGAAAAAGTCACAAAAGATATGTTTAAATATGCATATAATTTAAACACTTTGTATTTACTTATTTTTTTATTAATCAGTTCAATGATCTCAAAAGCATTCTGATTGATTTTCGGTTTTCTCTTAGAGACAGAGGTGAAAAATTAAAATATATAGATAAGTATTACGATGTATGATGATGATAAATGAAATTACCTCAACTGAAGAAAGCTGATAGAGACCGAGCTTCATGAAGTCACGGCTGAAGAACATACTAAGCCCAGAATTGTCTGAGCCGTATGGTTCGAATTCGGTGCCCATCCAATATGATTCTTGTGGTATGTTGCTTCCAAACTTGTACGTAATTAGAAAAAAAAAATTAAATCAGATTTATCTTTAGAATTTAATACAATTAAATATGAAAAAATATCGAATCTTATTATGCTAAAGCTCTGATGTTATGATTTATGAATATCATATTAGAAGTAAAACATTTCCAGAATATCGTATGAGACCCCAAGCTTAATCCGACGACCATGAAAAATGAAAATTCAACTAATAAGATTTGATTTTGGCTAGACATAAAAATTCATTGGACGTTTGTGTTTTGAGACGTTAAAAAGCAAAAAAACAAATACATTGGACCCCACACGTAGACTTTAGATTGGCAACATATTATGGTTATCACATAGAGACCACAAATTTTCTATTAGTAGATTCCAAAATAAGAAAACGATTTGGAAATTAACGAATAAATTCCAAAAAAGATATCTTTCTATCATTTGCTCAAAATCTCTTTGTTTTTATATATATGCTCAATATTTATGAGCCATTAACATCAATAACAAACTATTGGTTGGCACTAAATATCTTTTAGAGAGTAATATGTATAATCGGTTAGAAACCTAAAATATTATTGTATAAGAAAGTTGGATATTAGAAAAAATCGTTTTATTATTTATCATAATGCTAGGTCTACAATTAACATATCTCTTTATTTAATTTAAAATATTTATAACCACTAAATTAAGCAGAAATTAAACATAATTTTCCAAATATTTCTTTAGACAGAGAAAGACTTGTACTTGTGGCCTAGTAGTTAATATTAGTGTCATCGTTATGCTATTATCTAAAATCAAATTTGGCACAATGCATGTTGCTGACAAAACAAAAAAAAAATATATATATATATATATATTAGATATAATATAAGCAATCGTCCTTATTGTAAGATTAACTTTCTTTTTCTGTTTGGTTCGTTTTCAAACATTAAATTCTTGGACTAATGTTGGACACTACAAGTTTTTCTACAGTTTAAAATTCAACTCAATAAATTCATTAATTTTTTTATCAAAAATAAAAATATAATTTAATTTTCTATTATTATATAATAATTTTAAATTGTAAATTTATTATTTTTTATATTTTTTAAATAAATTGGAATTTTTTGGATTTTTTGGATTTTTTAAAAAATTTTTGGAAATTATTCAATATTAATAATTCAATTATCATTAACGGTGTTAAACAAAGTTAGCGTTGACCGTTAGTCAATCCTCAATTATGCACATTTTATGTTACTTGGAAGTTTGTTTAAAAAAAATAAATTAGTTGAATGTTGAAAATGGAAAAAAAAAAAAAAAAATTGGAGATTTAAATTGGAAAAAATAAAAAAATTGGAAGTTTTTAATGGTAATTTCTCTAAAAATAAATAAAGTATTGGTCGCTAAAGAACGAGACTTTCACGAATCACGATCGACATGAACCTTTTTCTTGATATACGATCATCAAAGTGTAAAAAAAAAACGAGATACCTTTTCCAAGACGAAGGATGGTGAGTGTTTAGTATCGGGCATGAAAGCACTCAAGAAGACAGAGACAGAGATCTTTTTGGGAAACTTATCCATGGCTATGGCTAAGCTCAAGCCACCAAAGCTATGACCAACGACCACAACCTTCTCATCACTTGGTAATGAGCTCATTAGCTGCATCAATGGCTCAGAGTATTGCTCACATGTTGAGATCTCAGTGATCGACCTGGTTGTGTCTATCCCGGAGGCAGCTAAGTTTAGGGCTGTTACGCGGTGGCCTGCCGCCTCGAGCAGCGGTTTAACCTTGTACCAGCACCACGCGCCGTGGCACGAACCATGCACAAGCACAAAGTGTTGTTTCCTCTTATTTTCACTCATTCTTCTGACTTTTGATAGTTTCTTACTCTCCTCACACCCACACGCATACACAAATATAAATAGAAAGGTTTTATAGGTAAATGTTTCTGGAAAAATTAAATAAAGGTCGCTTCGGTAATTATAAGGAGGATTGGTGATTGCTACTCACGATAATGTTTATTTAACTTAGCGTTTATCATCAACCAATAACAAATACTATACATTTTCTGTCGCCGACCCAAAAAGTATTCAATTGTTAGAAGTAAAAATATATTTTATCTAATAAAATGCTTTAACATCTTACTTTTATTGCTAATCATTCTAGACTAAATTATACGAAATGGTAGTGGAAAGTTTGACAATATGGTAGATAGCAATATATATATATCCAAACATCTTACTTTTATTGCTAATCATTCTAGAGAAATCTGTTGGATTTTGTTTTGCTTCGTTAAATTATGTTGAGCTGCATCTCAAATTTTGTTAGGTGTTTTTAGGTGAAACAGAATTTGGCTAGGTTTTTTTGCAACCCCCCCCCCCTCCCCCCTCCCCAAACAACAATAAAAGTTGAATAATTTGTTGAAATTGATTGTGACTGAAAAGAAAATCTGGAAGTGAAAATACTATTATAATTTTTTTTGACCCAATATCTTGTTTTGTTTAGATTTACACTCTACATATTTGTATCGAATTAAACATACGTTGAAGTTTGAACTTTTGTGCCAACCCACTAGTAGTCCACAAAACTATCAGTATCCAATATTTTTATATGCAATTTAAATACTATTCCTAATAAAAACTACTATATTAAACTTGTGCCTAATTTTTTTTTAATATCCTATAGATTATTGTTTCGTAACTAGCTTATTCCTAAAACTTTAGTTTTTACTCAATTATACGTACGTGGTAGTAATATATTATCGACCTAAAAGTTGACTTGTTATATCTAATATATAATCGAATTGAGATGTAAACTCTAATAGTCTTTCGGTTCTAAAATAAGTGATGTTTTAGGGATTATTTTTTGTTTTTTTTTTTAAATAAATGATGTTTTCAAATTTATAAGTTAAATGTAATTGATTTTTTGACCATTTAGATAATATAATATATTTTTTTATTGGTTGAATTAGTATTAGTTAATATGTTTTTATGTAAAAGAGATAAATTAAATGAAAATTTGGTGATTTCTTAATCGGAATAAAAAAAACCTTAAACATTACTTATTTTGAAACGGATGAAGTATATTATGGAGCTATCAGTATCACCCAACTAACTAATAGACTAGTCATTAATCTTCACCCAGCTAATGAATAGCCTTAGTTGTTAATCTTCATCTAATAATGCAGCATTAATTATTTATATATAAATACTCGACCATGTCGGGATCATAGCAAAAAATATAGTCTAACACATACTGTATGTACATTATTAATAAAAGTATTTAAGTTATATTAAAAATTAGAATCAAAACAATATAACCATTTAATTTTCCTTTTTTAAAAAAATGTAGTACTTTTTATATATTTTACTTCTCTAAACTTAATTTCACTTGTGTTATACAATTAACTGAAAAATCACTATTATCTTCCATATTCGAAAAATCAAGGCTTAATTTAGTATTATCGAGTTCTCTACTGCATTATTACCACTAAATAGTTTACAATTCACACACAAACCGTGTGCGTTCAAATCATAAAAATATATTTAAAATTTGAAACATTTTTTTTGGATTTTGGTGTAGTAGTGGTCAGAAATCGAATATGATCACTAGTAGCTTATTAGTACATGCCACTAGAGTCCGCAGGCCAATCTTGTTTGAACGCGACTCGTCGGCATTGATAGGCCTTGATGCCACAAAATTTTGGTATTGGTAAATATGATTAGATTGTTCGTTAGAAGCAAATGTTACATAAATGTAATTATAAAGGCAAGAAATTAAAGTTCATTTCAAAAAGTAGAATTTAAAGCCAAACAAAAGTTGAGTGGGGACTGGGGACATACCTAATTGATAGGTGACTCAACGATACAAATAAACATATTAGACATGTGATTTATAGATAGCCGAAGATATTTTTTCAATTATGGTTCTATTCGTTTACTTTTTCGTTCGGTTTTGCAACAAGATTTCTCATTCAATACAAAGAAAATTTACTCTTTCTATTCCTTCTTTGATTCTCCTCAAACTATTTCTTCATTTTCAGCCAAGTCGCAACTTGATTGTAATTAAAAAGGTTTTTTATTGCTTAATACATTTACATTACAAAAAAATAGTGTATATTTTGACTTTTTGTAAATCCGTATTAGAAAACGTGTGAGTTTGATTGTAAATTCTTTTTTAATTTTGGGTCATTTTTTAAGCTCTATTTATCAATTTTTTTGTTGTATGTTATATCATTGTTCTTTAATTATTTTTAAGCTTTACTCTCTATTAATTCGTTTGAAAATCGTTCAAAATGACATCATTTTGATAGTTTTTTTTTTCCCGTGACAACCACCTCAGCAACCTTAGACAATTTGACTAACATCGCTTTGGTCAATGTTAAATTGGCCAATTTGAGATAGTTCCGATAAAATGAGGCCAAATTACATAGTTCGTATATAAAAGCTACACAGCTCTAAAATTCAGGTACGTCTCGTAACCGAAACTCATAGTTCATGTAAGATTCGTTGTTTGGATTTTTAATTTGATTTAAATTGGTTTCACTTAATTGGGAAATAATCTCCAACCTTATAAACCCCTAACTCCACTATATCCAATGTGGCTCATCAAATAATAATAAATTAAGATGTGATCTTCGGACGCCAAGAAAGACTTATGTTTCGTGTAATGGAGCCCCCGTCCAGCTAATTTTTGTTAACAAAGTCGTTATCGATTTTGTCTCGGTCCTCAGAAAAGTATAGACAAAATATTTTAATTTTTTTCTAGTTAATTGGATTGCAAGTCGTCAAAAAAGAGTATATTTTATTGTTCATTGGGTTGCAAGTCGTTAGGCTCGGGATTTGAAAAGCATCACTCAAAATGTCTTTATATTAAACGTCACACACCCTCGTGACCTAATTAATATATAATAACGGTATAACCTCATCAAATATATAAGAAAAAAACAAACATGAACGATAAGATATTTTAAATAAATTAATCTAAAACAAACGGGGACGTTTGGCTTTTCCACAGAAGAGAGCGTTAAGAGGAGGCTCGGCCTCGGTGTAGAGAGACTTCTCGTTGTTCCAGACACGAACATAGAGTTCTTGTCCTAAGTATCTCCTTGACCATATTTGTGACCTCACATTCCACATTCCCTTATTGTCTAGTGATACCAATATGCTCGTCCAAGACATTGGATACACCTATACACACATATATAGAAGATTCAGAACCATATACATATATATATTACTAGATGTGATCGACATTCCAAGTGTTGTTTCAAGCTCGAAATAGCAAAAAAAAACTGACTCAAGTATTTATAATTAAGGTAGACATTTTGGTTTGTTAGGTTCTCCTTTTTTTACGTTTAAACTTTCTTCAATATTCAAAACCAGATCTTGCCAAAAAAAAAAATAAACCACATCTTGTCTATGTTTACAAGAAGTGATTTAAAGTGAAAAAAATGTTTCTCTGGTTTGTTAAATTTGGTGAAAAACTGTTACCAAATAAATTTTACAAAAGAAAACTTCGGTTCGGATCAACTTTGAATTCGTCTAATTTAAATATTTTTATTTAATATTACTATGATGTATTTGAATACATATTTTCAATTTAAAATATACATAAAAAATCATGTTTTCAGAAATTTTGTATAAAATAATCGCTTTTTCTTTACGAGGACAAGGGAGATTTTATATGCTTTAGATCGGCTCACAAAAAAATAATCAGATATATTGGGTGGGATCGTTTTGGGCTTTAGACAGGCAAGCTAGCCCAAGTTTCTTGTGGTTAAAAATACAAAAATTTCAGTATTGTTTTTAGATTTTACCTGAAATGTATGCCTTGAAACAGCATCAACCAAATTGTAACGTCTCCTCATGGCCATGTTCCATGTGCCTGTCCCGTATCTGATTATACGTCAAAACTTCATCAATGAATCAAACAAAATATCTGAATCTTGATCCGATCGATCGATAGATGGCAATAGAGAAAGAGATCAAAGAATTAAGGCTTATTACCCAACAACATAGGCGTTAGTGCCGTCAATGTGCCAAGACTGGATAGATCTCTCGTTGTTCTGGAACACGAACTCGACGTACTCATGAAGAGCAACATCGAAGACCGAAGTTCCGAGAATGGATGGTCCAGGTGTTGGAATGTTCTTAATGGTCCTGAAATCGAACACTCCGGGAATCTTGTACCAGTCGGCTAATTTCAATGGAGTTGTTGGGTTAACGTAGGACACACGGTTCACTGTGTACCGAAGTTTTCCGTTGATCATCGCTCTCCCGTTTGCTAGAACCAAAGTTCGGTTTATCGGTATGGTACCGTAGTGAAAAGATCCTTGTGGGTTAGGCCTTGCTGCATTCGCCGTCAAATTCAACCTATATTCACCTTTCCAAATTAGGTGTTGACATATAAAAACAGAACTGAATTTGAACCAAAATTTTTAAATCGAAAATTGAACCGATTCGGTCACAATTACTAAAAATGAACACTGATATAGCCGAACCAATATGTATCTCTAGTATGAGTTATAACAAAATTACATACCAAAAAGGCTAGGTTTGGTTAATTGTGATCAAATAGTATACGTTACCTGATGGATCTTGCTTGTTTCATGGACCAATGGATATGGTAAGTAGGACCAATGGGGAGGGGACGAGATGGTCTGATTTTGGAGCCTTGGTACCGGAGGATTGCTGTGGTGGTCAGTACCGGTTTGGTAAACCGGGTTGAAGCCACAATGAAGTAGTCCTTCACTGGAGCCTTCAGTGTGACCAGAACGGTCACGGACTGACCAACGTGTACGTCAAGCGACTCATAGACCTCTTGTAGAGTGTGAGAGCCTTCTACTTCGACAAGGGTCATCATGTGTCCTTGTATCCTAAAGTTAATCGATGTTGATATCCCGACATTCGATATCCGAAACCTATATATCTTGCCTGAAAAAGAAAACATAACATCAATAAAGATATCAAAGAATTGTGCTTTATTAAGGGAAAAAAATGGATCTTGGTGATTGAGAATTTTACCATGTTGACCAGTCAAGGCTAAACCTTTAGAAGCACCATTTATCAGAAGACCGTCCGGAACAGGAAGAGCACGGCTCGAGTCGAGCCTCTTTCGTAGTTCCTGTCAAAAACAATAGCAAGAGGAAGAAGTGGTGAGATCGATTAGTTAAACCCTTATAAAATTTACATTTACTTGGGAATCAATTAACTCCTGTATTAGGGTTCTTTTTGGTACCTTATGGCCCATCTTGTACCAATCACTGACGAGGAGAGTGAAGTCACCGTCTGGTTTATGGTAAGGAACGAATATGACTGATCTCTGGTTAACGTTGAGAGCACCAAAAGCACCACTTGCTCTGTGCATCGACGTCGAAGCAAAGTATATATAAGTACCGATTTGGTCCTTAAGTTGAAACTTGTACGTCCAATTCGAATTTGGTTGGATCGGACAGTTTGTTCCTAAAACTCCGTCTTGCCACGACATCTTCCTCTGTTTAATTCCGTTCCTACACATTTTTCTCAAGTATCAAGTTTTGTACTAACCGAATCGAAAAACTGAGTATGTGATTTTGAACTTCTGTAAAATAACACTATACATTTTTTTTTTCAATTTTAAAAATCATATATCACTATGCGATTCTATTTCGAAATTATAGTTTTTTTTTTTTTTTCCTGTTAACAACATGCATTATATAGATACTAGTACAAACCACTAAATTACATGCTGGTCATTTCGCAATTTTTTGTTATTTCCGAAAATATGCGGTACCACCAATACCAATTTTTACACGTGTGTGTATATGAATTGTACGAACCAGGTGATGAGGAAAGGTTCATCGAGCTTGTTAATTACATTAACAACAATGTTATTGTTTGTGACACCTTCAATTGGAGGACCAGGGAACTGGCCATTGATAAGAATAACCTGAAAAAAAACAATATCAAAACATGATATTATAATAAATAGCTATTAGAATTATTATTTTGTTTAAAGAAGAGACAGAACAGTGTATTACCTGTTGAGGAACACCTAAAGGAGATCTGGTTCCATAAGTAACAGTCCAGGTGAAGAAAAGATAAGGGTCCTCTGCGTTTATCACAGAAACAGAACCTAAGCAATAAGCCAATAAGAACCCTAGAAACAGGAGATTTCTCTGCTTCATTTTATCGGAAAATGAACAATATTAAGTGTTGTTGAGATCAATAGAGAGTTTGATCAGAGACTGTTCTTGAGATTCGACCAAAATGTTAATCTTAAATACAAGTGATTGTGAGTATGGAATCAAGGGAAGTGAGGAAGTAAGTTCATATTGCCAGAGTGGATGTGAATCCCTATGCATGCATATGTGCACAAAGGTACCAAATGCTCTTTTGCGCCGTACTTCATGCAATTGTCGCAAGTTTGTATTTTTACTTACAAATATTTTTGAAGGACATATAACCGGTAAAAGTAAGAGAAATATTTGTTATCAGTTTCATTTTCCAACAAAGTATGTAGTTTTTTTTTTTATAGTACCAAATATATGAAATGTTGTAGTGTTTGATATCACATTCACATCAGTGTAAAAAAGTTTTATGTAAAATCTTGTTTCAGATAGATAGGTTTACCAAATTCGGTTTAAACTACCCCGGCAAACAAGATGTGTAACACACTACGTGGGTTAAAGATCAACTATATATATATTACAAGATTTTGCATCAAAGTATTGTTTTATCTTATTACAAGATGTAGAACACACTACGTGCTTTAAAAGAGAAGTTATAGCACGAGACCTATCACCGCCACGAACCGCTTCTCATTTAATGCACAATTGGGTCGTGAATTTCGAGAATGCATGTTACGTTACAATAAATAAATAAAACTCGAAGTATTCTAAATTTTAATTATGAAAAATATGTATCCATTGATTTGACTTCTTTAACATACTAATTTGCACTTTAACAAAGAAAAAACATACTAAATTGCTACTAATATATCTTGCTTGGCAAAACCAAATTTGGTGATTTATGAATTAACGATTGATTAGGCACGGATATTAATCGCTTAAACTGTACATATAATGAACTACTTGATCTACATAACTGTCACGAGACACTAATTAGCATTAGTCATTAGTTACTTTGTTTAAAGATATAAAATGAAGGTGGACTACGTTAAAATCACATAGGGAATCCAAACTTATTGTTTAATTAATCACACATGAATGCGTCACCAATAAGCTCGGTTTTTCCATGTTACTTTTCTTAATAAGAAATTTATTAATTTACTGCTTCTTCTGAATTGATATAGGCATGTCATTTAAGATTATCAAAAGATTAGGAATCCAAACTAGATCCGATCAAGCCTCCGAAGCTGCCTGCTTCTGTAATCTCATTGTCTTATAAATTAGTGGTTTAATTTCCAATAATTTTTTTGTTACAATTTCTTAGATTCTATTGCAAACTTATATATTTCTAATTTTAAATTTGTGAGTAAAGGAGTGCTTAGAGTTCGTTCATTTGGATAGTAATTTTGTTATATATTACTCGGTAATTTTTTTACAGCTTTTTAAGAAAAATTCTATAGGGTGATCAAGTGATCTATATATATAGTGATATTTTAGCCCATTAAAAGATTTTTTGTTATTCCGTAATTTTGTTATATACCGTAATTTCTTTATAGCTTTCTAAAATTCTATAAGTGATCAAATTTACTATCCAAGTGAACGAACTCTACGCACTCCTTTACTCCTTATCAAATTGTCCAACGTAGTTTCCATACAAGGCAACACATATCAACCATGCATGGCCTACACGTCACCATAGTCTCACCACGACGTGTTTCATAGAGACCTAATGAACAATATCTCTCTCTGTCTCTCTCTCCCTCACAGACACTCACAAAATTCTTTCTGATCCTATAGATTCCAATACATCATAAGCTATAATTTCTTTATTTTAATTTCCAACACCAGCTAATATCATAACAGTCATGGCCAACGCTGTTACCAAAGATGCACCACCCAAATCTGGTAAGAAATACTAGTTTAAGAAACAAAAAAATATTCACTAATTAAATCTGAATTTTAGACTTTCTTTAATACTATTTTATTCCTTGTATGTTTCATGAATTACAATGAAGATATTGTGGAGGATATTTACTTATGGAGGAGGAAGAAACTGGCCTTCTCTATACTCTCCGTCTCAACAGCGACATGGGTCTTGCTCAACTTTTATGGTTTCAACTTCATAACCATTGTTTCTTGGACAGCCATCGCCATCGTCTCTATGGTCTTCCTATGGGGGAATTTACTTCGCCTTCTCAGCAAGTAATCAAATTCTAGTCTCAAAACTATTTGAAAATCTTATGCAAATTTCTTTATTAAAATAAATTTGATGTTTTAAAATGATCATCAAAAATTAAGGATTCTAAATAGCATACATATTCAAAAAAAGATGCTAGTAACAATAATTTTTGAATCGAATATGTACAAATGTGCATGCACCAGTTTTACATGTTTAAAGATGGTTAATCCTTTGAACGAAGATGGTTTTATAATAAATTGAAGTTAAACATGTTTTTCTTTGATTAATTAATATTTTCGGACAGGGTCGAACCCGAACTGTCAGGGTTAGCCGTGTCGGAGGAGCTTATAGCGGAGACGGTGAGGTCTTGTCAGAAGCTAATGGAAGAAATAGTAAAATGGATGTTCCGAGTCGGTGCCGAGAGTGAATGGTTTGTTTTCGCGAGAACCGTTTTGGGTTTTTGGGTCTTGTCAGGAATTGGGAACTTTCTCGATTTCCATACTTTTCTCTTCATCGGTACGTAACTAATTTGAATAATAATTTTATTTTTTAGATATCGACCGTCCCATTAGGTGGATCGGTATAATGATTAATTTATAGTTGAATTATTTATCTTATGGTTTATGCTTAATCGGTTAAATAATCATCATGGTAACGTTCTCAAAATGGTAACTTCATTTGAGATAAAGAAAAAACCCCATCAAATTTACAATTTCTTAAACCTAAACTGCTCAAACTAAAAAAGGAATCTAAAATAATATTTATGCTATAAATGTCAAAATTTCATAGATCAGACTGATTTGTGTTCTGCATGGGTTTAAATCCTTGTTGGCAAAAGGACAAATGTAATATGTTCATCAGCGATCATAGTATATTTTGTTTTATTATTTTGAAATCTAAGCAAATTTTAGACTTATTATTTATTCAACTAGCAAATTTAGGATATTGTACGAATCCAATGTGTAACCAAAAAAAAAAGAAAAGATAGGAACTATGAAGTAGATGTGATTCATCATTCATGTATCTTTGATGACTCTGTGGCATTTATAGGTTTGGTGATCGGCTTGACAGTTCCAAAGTTGTGGGAGAAGAACGGAGATCGAATACAGAAGCTATTGTCTAATCTTAAAGAGAGGTCTAAGGAAGCGTATGATAACACTCATGAGAAGATTTTAATGATGAAGAACAAGTTACAGCATGGTAGAGAGGAGAAAGTGAAAAAAACAGACTAGATTTTGTTTTTTCACATGTCTTGTGATCTTAAAAATAGATTTGTAAATGTAAACAAAATTGAATAGTTCTTTTTTACTTGTTTTTTTTTTCGTTGCCACCGAGAAATGATCTATCAGGGGAAATAACCAAAAAATAATCTAATGTATATCAGTTATTTTATCTGAAAACTTGAGAATTAGAGTCAACTTTATTTTAAAACCAATACAAATTCAATCCATAGAACTCTTTATAGGTTTTATCACTTGTTTTAGTAATTTTATTTTATATTTTTAGTTAAAAATATATCCAAATTCATTTTATTAAAAATAACGTAGTATATCTTGGTATTTGGCATCGTGTTAGATATTCTAAGATAAGTTTTAATCAATTGAATACCAAATCATGTCTGTTTAGATTAGAAGTGATCCTGAGTCGAAGCTACAGTAGCTTGGATTTGGAGCCACTAGTTTATTTAATTTTTTGGGGTTAATTTTCAAAATATTTATTAGAACAATTATATATTTTTATTTTATTTTCATAAAATCGGCTGTAACAACAGATTTTTAGTTTGTATTTTTTTCCATCTATTTATACAATGCAATTAAACCGTTATAAACAAAATAAAAAATTTACAGTTCGATTATATTATACTTAAGATTTTATTTAAGTGTAATAAGTGTTTGGCAATATAGATATATGAGATTTAATATTTCTAAAATACCTTAGCCAACCTTTTTTTTACTATTAGATTCTCTGATAATATTACGTAAATATGATAAAATTAAATATTTTTTCAAATACATCTTTCCTTTTAATATATAGTATATAAATATTACAATATAGTATTTCTAAAATGATAAAAAGAGTGGAGTTTTCTATTTTACTTTAAAATTTAAAAGACTTAAGGGACATGATATTTTAAAAACAAAAGAAAATAATATTTTATGCAGAAATTTAAGAGCTAAAGAAAATCTAAATATTTCATTTCCTTAAGAATAAATTTTTTTCTACTTATAAAATAAATTTTTTTGAAAAATATAAAATGCTAATTAAATTTTTTTAAACGCATGGAAATATTTCAAAAATGTAATCTCAATTGTGTAGAAGAAATGGAAACATATTTAATTTATACACTGTTCTAAAAAATCTGCTGCAGTTTTCGATGTATCAATGTTATGCATGATTCTAAAATATATTTTTATACATGTATTACAAATAGAGCCAAAGAGGTAGGTAAGATATCCAGAATCTAAAATCTAGTTCAAACCTTTTCTAGAAATTTAGATCTCTACAAATTCGTATTTTTTAGGAATCCACGAATACTTTGCTTTTGTAGTAGATACCCTAAAATTCAAAAATATCAAATTTTGCTCACCTTTAAATAATAGGAATAAAATCATGTCATATATATATTGACCATAATTTGAAAGAATAATTATAATTAGATATTGTATATTGTTCTTTTAACACTATTCATATAATTTTCTTTTCTTAGCTAATTTCAAAACTTGTATGTCATGTAGATTCTAATTATCTACTCTATATATACATACAAACATCTTCAATTTTAATATATTGTCACCATTATTTTATATCACTCAAGGTTATTGTGCCCGCTCACAAAATGTCTTCTTTGATTCCAAAAATATTTTTCATATTCCTTGTCATTTGTTTTACGTGTCTTGAACCTCATGCCCATGCAAGAAGTTTGATTTCACCACCTTTCATTGGAGAAATCAACCTCTCCACAACAATAAAGAAGGATGCACCAGAAAGTAACAAGAATAATTTACAAACAATCTATAGAAGTTATAAAGAGGGACCTTCAGAAGGAGGGAAGGGTCATGAGGCACCACCGATTCCACCATCCATGAGGAAGATATGAGAATATTTTGGATCTATACATGTTAAATTAAATGTAATGTGTATGTGAAACGGTTATAAATAAAAATAAAATTATGAAATTAAGTTGGACTAAGTTTTAAAGTTAGAAAAAGTCAATACATAATTAACCATAAAGCAAATTATAAATCGTTGAGACAATTTTCTCTTGTTACATAAATACTTCAACTAAAATCAATTAGAAATATCATTTTAGCTTTTAATAATACGTCTTCATGTTTGTTATTTTTATCTTCATTTTGTTTCATTTATGATAAAATTAAAAGAATATTTAATTTACAGGGCCGGTTTTGAATTAGATTTAAGAATTTTTAAAGCCGAAAATGTCTGCGAATCAAAGCAATGATTTCAAAACGTTTTTAGATGCAAGCCTTTCGGTCTTACAAATATGATATTCAAAACAAAAATTAGAAATTATGCAAAATGTTTGATGATATTGTTTTTGGTTAAATCCTTAAATTTTGAAAATGTAAAACAAAATCGTTAAACCAAATAATTAAAAATTGTGTTTTTTTTTTGATTGAATGTTAAGATAGAATTGTGTTTTGTTTAATAATTTTAACGTTGGATTTAATACATATCTATGATTTTTTTTATATAGGATATGTTCTTGCAGTTTTGCCTCTGGGATGAAAAAAAAAAAGAAAACTAAACAATGTGAGCTATTTGAAAACAAAAAAAAACAACAACGTGGTAACTGGTAAGCAAGATCCGTCTCATAATTTGAAGACCCGATATTGTTTATGGGCCAAACCCAGGTCAAGAGTATAGCAATATATTGCGTTTGTATCCAGATTCCAGCCCAAGAGTGAGAACAAAAAAATCGGAAAAATTCGAAAACCAATCTTTATCAGAGCCAGGTTTCGATCCTGGGACCTGTGGGTTATGGGCCCACCACGCTTCCGCTGCGCCACTCTGATTTTGATGCTAAACATTAAAAACAGTTTATATCTATACGTTACGTCCTTCTTTGATTTGCCTAAAAACCCTATTTTCGATCCACTTATTTGTTCTTAAATTTTTTCAAAATTGATTGATTCTGTGATTTTCGTTTTGTTTTCTTTCTCGATGAGTAACGTTTCCGAGAGACGAGAGAAGGATCAGTGGTGGCATAATTTGGAAAATTTAATGAGAGTGGAGGGGCAAAAGCGGAAAAAAAGATAAAGAAAAACCGGATCTCCAATTCAAATAGATACCCAATTGCCATCGGTAATTCATTCATCAACTCTTTTTAATCTTAATATTGTTGTGAAGAGAATTTTGGAAACAAGATGATGATAATGAACAAGCTAGAGAAGAAGACGAGGTTTCTTATGGAATGTTCGTGGCCTAAACAAAACTTCAAAACATTCCATTATTCGTAGTTGGGTAAATCAAAATTCAATGCAATTTGGTTGTCTCTTGGAGACGAGAGTCAAAGAAAGCAGAGCATCTCGGCTTATTAATTCAATTTTCGGTGGTTGGTCATCTTTAACTAACTATGAATCACATCGGTTAGGCCGCATTTGGGTGGTTTGGAGTGCAAATGTACGGCTAACCCCTGTGTTCAAAAGTAATCTAATGATCACGTGCTCAATTCTGTTGGAGGAAAGAGAAGAGGAGTTTTCTATTCGTTTAATTACGCATCAAATTTTGTGGAGGAGAGAAAGCTTTTATGGGAAGATATTAGATATCATCACGATTTCCATACTGTTCTCTTCATCGGTACGAAACTAGTACTTTTTTTTATAAATATTCGACCGTCCCATTATCTAGATCGGTATAAAAATCAATCAATATTTAATTGAATTATTTATCGTCTACTTAATCGGTTAAATAATCATAATTATAACGTTCTCAAAATGGTAACATCATTTGAGATAAAAAAAAAACCCCAATCAAATTTACAATTTCTTAAACCTAAACTGCTCAAACTAAAAAAGGAATCTAAATTAATATTTATGCTATAAATGTCAAAATTTCATAGATCAGACTGATTTGTGTTCTGCATGGGTTTTAATCCTTGTTGGCAAAAAGACAAATGTAATATGTTCATCAGCGATCATAGTATATTTTGTTTTATTATTCTGGAATCTAAGCAAATTTTAGACTTATTATTTAATCAACTAGCAAATTTAGGATATTGTACGAATCCAATGTGTAACCAAAAAGAAAAAAGATAGGAACTATGAAGTAGATGTGATTCATCATTCATGTATCCTTGATGACTCTGTGGCATTTATAGGTTTGGTGATCGGCTTGACAGTTCCGAAGTTGTGGGAGAAGAACGGAGATCGAGTACAGAAGCTATTGACTTATCTTAAAGAGAGGTCGAAGGAAGCGTATGCTAACACTCATGAGAAGATTTTAATGATGAAGAACAAGTTACAGCATAGTAGAGAGGAGAAAGTGAAAAAAAACAGACTAGATTTTGTTCTTCCACCTGTCTTTTGATCTAAAAAATAGATTTGTAAATGTAAACAAAATTGAATAGTTTTTGTTTTACTTATGTTTTTTTTCGTTTCCACCGAGAAATCATATATCAGGGGAAATCACCAAAAACATAATCTAATGCATATCAGTTATTTTATCTGAAAACTTGAGAATTAGAGTCAATTGTATTTTAAAACCAATACAAATATAACCCGTAGAACTCTTTATAGGTTTTATCACTTGGTTTAGTAATTTTATTTTATATTTTTAGTTAAAAATATATCCAAATTCATTTTATTAAAAATAACGTAGTATATCTCGGTATTTGGCATCTTTTCTTCGTGTTAGAGATTCTAAGATAAGTTTTAATCAATTGAATACCAAATCATGTATGTCTAAGATTAGAGGTGGTTTTGAGTCGAAGCTACATTTAGTTTGGATTTAGAGCCACTAGTTTATTTATTTTTTGGGGGCTAATTTTGAAAATATTTATTGGAACAATTATATACATATATTTTTTGCTATGTTTTAGGTCCATTAGAAAACCAGGTGAGTGTAACAGCTACACTCACCCTGAGGAGATTAATTAATCGGATGGTAAAATTCTAGATCACTCTTTAGTAATAAAAAAAATATATAATTACATATTTTTCTTCTATTTTCATAAAATCGAGTTTATATAAATTAACATTAAACCAAAAAAAAATTGAGTTTATATTTTATAGTGATACTAATCGTTTAAAAGACTTAACGGACATGATATTTTAAAGACAAAAGAAAAAAAATGTTTTATGCAAAAGTTTAAGAGCTAAATAAAATCTAAATATTTCATTTCCTTAAGAATAATTTTTTTTCTTCTTATAAAATAAAAAACTTTGAGAAATATAAAATGCTAATAAAGTTATTTTAAACGCATGGAAATATTTCAAAAATGTAATCTCAATTGTGTAGAAGAAATGGAAACATATTTAATTTATACACTGTTTTTAAGAAATCTGCTGTAGTTGTCTATGTATCAATGTTATGCATGATTTTTTTTTTGGTCAAAATGTTATGCATGATTCTAAAATGTATTTTTATATATGTACTACAAATAGAGCCAAAGAGGTAGGTAAGATATCTAGAATCTAAAATCTAGTTCAAACTTTTTCTAGAAGTTTAGATCTCTAGAAATTAGTATTTTTTTGGGAATCCATGAATACTTTGCTTTTGCAGTGGATAGTGGATACCCTAAAATTCAAAAGTATCAAATTTTGCTCACCCTTAAATAATAGGAATAAAATCATGTCATATATTGACCATAATTTGAAAGAATAATTATAATTAGATATTGTATATTATTTTTTAACGCTATTCATATAATTTTCCTTTTTAGCTAATTTCAAAACTTGTGTATCATGTAGATTCTAATTATCTACTCTATATATACATACAAACACACTCAATTTTAATATATTGCAACCATCGTTTTATATCAAAGAAACCCTCAAAGTTATTGTACCGGCTCACAAAATGTCTCCTTTGATTCTAAAAACATTTTTCATATTCTTTGTCATTTGTTTTACGTGTCTTGAACCTCATGTCCATGCAAGAAGTTTGATTTCACCACCTTTCATAGGAGAAATCAACCCCACAACAATGAAGAAGGATGCATCAGAAAGTAACGAGAATAATTTACAAACAATCTATAGAAGTTATAAAGAGGGTCCTTCACCTGGAGGAAAGGGTCATGAGGCACCGCCCATTCCACCATCCATGAGGAAGAGATGAGAATATTTTGGATCCATACATGTTAAATTTAAATGTAATGTGTATGTGAGACAATTATAAATAAAATTAAAATTATGATGATTAAGTTGGACTGAGTTTTAAAGTTAGAAAAAGTCAGAACATAATTAACCATAAAGCAAATTATAAATCGTTAGGGACAATTTTCTCTCGTTCCATAAATAACTTCAACTATAATCAATTAAAAATATCATTTTAATTTTAATTATACGTCTTCATGTTTGTTATTTTTATCTACATTTTGTATATGACGAGAGTTTAGATATATATTACGCATTTATGGTAAAAATAAAAAAAAGATATTTAATGACAAAAAAGTATTTAATTTACAGGACCGGGTTTGAATTAGATTTAAGAATTTTCAAAGCCGAAAATGTCCGCAAATCAAAGCAATGATTTCAAAACTTTTTTTAGATGCTTATGCCTTGCACACAAAAAAAAAGAAAAAAAAAAAGAAAGATGCTTATGCCTTTCGGTGTTACAAATATGATATTCAAACAAAAATTAGAAAATATGCAAAATGTTTGATTATATTGTTTTTGGTTTTTTTTTTTTTAATTTTGAAAATGTAAAACAAAATCGTTAAACCAAATAATTAAAAATTGTGTTTTGTTTTTTTTTGGATTGAATGTTAAGATAAAATTTTGTTTTGTTTAATAATTTTAACGTTGGATTTAATACATATCTATGATTTTTTTTTTTTTTTTTATAAGTTGAAGCTGTTATTGACTTATAGGATATGTTCTTGCAGTTTTGCCTCTGGGATGAAAAGAAAAAAGAAAACTTAAACAATGTGAGCTATTTAAAACAAAAATTACAGCAACGTGGTAACTGGTAAGCAAGATCCGTCTCATAATTTAAAGACCCAAATATTGATTATGGGCCAATCCCAGGTGAAGAGTATAGCAATATCTTGCGTTTGTATGCCGAGCCCAGCCCAAGAGTGAGAACAAAAAAAATCGGAAAAATCCTATAACCACATTTTATCATAGCCAAGTTTCGATCCTGGGACCTGTGAATTATGGGCCCACCACGCTTCCGCTGCGCCACTCTGATCTGTTATTCAAATGGTTTATATTTATACATTAAGTCACTGTCCCTCTTTGATTCCGACCCGCTTGGTTGTTCTTAAAATTCTTCAAAATTGATTGATTCTGTGATTTTCGTTTTTTTTTATCTTTTTCGATGAGTAACGTTTTCGAGAGACGAGAGAATGATCAGTTGTGAAGAGATTTTGGAAACAAGATGATGAAGCCTCTCTTTTAATCAGAGTCTTTAAGTTTCATGTTGAGATGTGTGATCTATTGGTACCTAGCTCATCTACTTGCTTTGGTTGGCTGCATAAATAGAGAATACATATCCGGAAAAAGTCTGAAACTTCTCAATCGCAGCGAAAATCCGAGTCGTCCTCGGATCAAATTTGGTGTAGAGATTAGAGAAGTGATGCAAATTCACCTATAGAATGTTGAAGTTGTAGATGCAAACATTGAGAGTGATTAAAAAAATAAATTTAGAATCCTCAAGAGTTAACTATCCAAACAAAGGAAAATGTCATCTTTTTCTTAATGCAAGTGATCTTTAATAACTAGCTTCCTTGTTCTCAGATTTCCTCCATTTAACCGGCGGCTCAAGCTCTTCCTCTTCCTCTTCTTCATGGAGATTCTCTTGTCCCATTGGCTGCATCAGAAACTGTCCTTCACTTTGCTCTTGACCTTCTTGTAATGGAGGCTGAAGCATGAGCTGTGTCTGAAGCTGATCATGGTTGATATGATGCTCTGTCTCTTGACCCATCTGATAAGCATCACCAAAGCTTCCTAGAGCAAGAGATGGTCCAGACAACGACCCACCAGCAACGTGATCGTTCACATCCATCTGGTTAAAACCCGTGGCTGTAACCGAACCATTGTTGTCTATTCCGTAACCATTGAACATCCCCTGTTGATCTCCTCTGTCCAATATCATTGCAGCCATTCTCTGCGCATCAGCAGCCATGAGCTGCAACTGCTCGTCTTGCGGTTGATGCTGATGCTGATGCTGAGACATGTTTGGTTCGCGTATCATCAACGGTTCTCCTTGAGGGATCACTCCATGTGGCATTCCTTCCATAGCCATCATGAAGTTAGGTGGAGGATTGTTGCCTAGAGGAGGAAGATAAGGCGGTTGCTGAAGCACAGCATCAGGTCCTATGTAACCGGCAAGCTCTTCTTTAGCAGTGACAAGATCTTGTTGGGTTTTCTTGAGATATTGCTGTAAGAAAGAGATGAGACCAACGCATCCATAGATTGGGTCACGGATACGTGCCTCGGCTTCATAGAAGAGGGAATTAACAGCGTCTTCGCGGCTTAAAGGTGGGAGATCGTTGAGGATCTTGGTTACATTGCTTGCTCCAAAGACTCGGTGCACAGAGATGAACTTTTGTGGCTGAGTTGGTGGAAAATACGGCGCAAAGACGCATTCTTGAGTGCATTTTCGTCTCAAGAGCTTGCAAGCTGCACAAGGTGTTGAAGCCATATTCTCTCTCTCTCAAGTAAATATACTGTCAAAAATGAAAATGTGATTGAGACAATGAACAACTTGTGTCATTAATATGAATCTTGTAGCACAAGAAACAAACAATGTTTTAGCTTAGATCACAAGAAAGCAAGAACATGTGTTAAAGAACATCCTTTGAATTTAACAGAACAGATCAGATCCAACCTTTCTAATAGAAACCATAAATCGAAGAGCGAAGATATTATAATATATCAATTTTTCAGCCAAATCAATCTCATTCAGAAAATCAGATATACAAAAAACATAAAATTAAGAAATGATCAAATCAAATTGAAATTAAGAAATCGCACCCGATCGTTCGAGACCACCAATAAACTTTCTCGTTGAATCTTCGATTACCTGAAATTATATAACAATTTAGAAAAAAAATACAAAAAAGAGAACCCAAAATGTAAATAAACAAATTTTACTGGATTTTTGGGAGAGAGAGAGTGAGAGAATGGAGGAGAAAATAAAAATCAAGACAGAGATTTTCCCAGTACAGTGCCTGAGGAACCGTGTGGATTGATGCAAACTGAGGAAAAAATGACGGAAAATTTTTCTGAGAAAATTTTTAGGGAAAAAAAAATTGAGATTTAGAAACCTTAAACAGAACAAGAAGAAGAGAGAGAGAGAGAGATGGAGGTATCGTGTGACTCGTGTCATAATTTGTTACGCACATGTGGTGAATTTTGAAATTAACCGTTAATGGAAATTTTTAATTTTATTTTCTTCTTTTGTAATTGATCAGATAAAATAAAAACATTTGAAGTGTCATTTGATAAATCAGCTCTGATCTTTTAATCTGCGTAATGAGTAGATGTCTTTTTTTTTTCTCAGCAAAAAAAAAATTAGTAGATGACTAATTCAAAAGTTGAAATAATTTTAGATATTGATTTTACATCTTAACTGATTATTCCTGAAATAGACTTGGATTTAATTCACTTGAAAGAATTACAAATAACAAATAAAAATATATTCTTTAATATTTTACATTCACTTTTAAAAATCAATAATGAGGAAAATGCCCAAAAAGCATTTAAAAATCAAATTATAAAAAAAAAATTAAGTAAAAAAATCAGTGAATGTTAAACTTTTCAACGTCTCTAGATACTAGGCTAAGCTTCATTAATTTGAATTTGATGAAATGTGAACGTTTATTGATAATAACAAAAGTAGATCAGGATTAGACTTTAACTTGAGCGGATCACAAATATATAAGATCTATAGAAACTAAAAAAAAANTAAAAAAAAAAAAAAAAGAATATTCACTAGTATATTACATGAATTCACTGTTCAAAAAAATAATAATGAGATAATAGCATTTACATTATAATTCATGTAATATACTAGTCAAGATTTTTTTTTTTAACGATGACAATTCATTTTATGAAATTCAACAAACATAAATGCTATTTTCTACTTTTTCTCTATAATTTGTGGCTTTTCTAAAACTAGCTTTAGTAGAGTTTTATGTTGTTTAGTGTGAAATTTGTGATGAAGGTTATGAAATTCAACAAACAAAATGCTATTACATAAATTCAACAGTTGACAAAAAAAAAGTATAAAATTCAACAAACAAACAAAAAAAATCAGTAAACTTAGTTTTTAACTTTTCCTTATGTGGAAATTTCTTTATCAATATTCTTTTCCGTTTGTTTTCTTTCCACTTTTCGTAGTCTCAACACTACACAACACAAAAACTAAGCCTTCAAGCAATCATATGAGAGATTTGGACTTCAAATACCAACCATGATCATGATAATGATGATAGTGAGTCCTAAAACCTTGAAGAAAATATAAGATCTTATTGATCAACTTGTGATAGGCAAGAGGGTCTTTGTCTTCCGTGAATCGGCGCTCGAAAAATTGAAAATTTAATCATGAAATTGAAAATCCATTGGAATTCATTCGATTTTTCAATATACAAAAATTTCAAAATATTTTAGTTATGAATAACATCAGTTTTATAATAGAATCTTAATTGAATAACATCAAAATTCAAATTTCAATTAGATAAGGACTATGATGACACCACACAGGCACACACACACAAAAAGCTCATATATACTTGATTACTTCGTAAACATGTGGAGTCACAAATCATAGATCGGAAAGAACAAAATGAAAAGCAATATTTTTTACATAACTTTATACATCATCGTTAAAGCTGAAGCCGACAAATCCGTCAAGAAAACCTCAAAATCGAGTTTCGTCAACACGAAAATTCTGAAAGAGTGTGACTATAATGACTCATCTACTGATATCTTTGGTTGGAAATTGAGGAAATCCACTGACTTCAACGGTTGATGGAAGCCGCCATTAATTAGTTTTTTCATGATTCAAAAAATCACTAAGACCCATGTTTGCGATTTGGTCGAACGTCGAACACCATGATCGCAATTGAATGAGAAATCAAAGAACGAGAGAGAGGAAAAACAGAGAGCAAGTGATGGATGAAAGAGAGAGCAAGAAGATAACACAAGTATGTAACAAGAGTTCAAGAATCACAATGTTGAGCAACCCACTAAGAATTAATATCAAATACACACACGAAGATAACTCTCTTAACCAATTGGTTTGCACTCCCAAACCAACTCTAAAAACCAAGTATACCGAACCAACAATCCATTTAGCTATCTTTCAAAACCTCCCAAAAACCGAAAGTTTCTCAAATTTCAAGAAGCATGGTACTAATAAAAAATCTCGATGTCACTTCGTTGTTGTCTATCTAAAGCTATTAGAGCCACACAAATTAGCTATTTCAGTATTTCCAATGAAAATTAAAAAAAAATATATCAAAATTGAAACTAAATCGACCACAAAATTCCGATCTTTTACATAAGGGTATGGCTTATGATACGTTTAAACCTTAATTAACACAAATTCAGACAATAATACACATAACGATTATAGTTCTTTTTTTTTTTTTTCAATCTTGACTGATAAATCCTACTAATTTTGAGCTTCGGGTCCTAAAATCCCGTTGACGACTGAAGTTGCGACAAGAACTCCGACGAACTCAGCCGCCACGACTGCTCCGGCCTGTGTCAAACCGTTGTAACTAACCGCCGCCTCGATTTCTCTCTCCGCCGTCTCTACACCTCTCTCCGCCGCCTCTACACCTCTCTCCGCCGCCTCTAATCCTTTCTCCGCCGCAGCCACGCCTTTCTCCGCTGTCTCGAAGCCTTCCTTCACGATCTCCACAGCTTCTTCTTCTGCCTTTCTCAGCTTCTTTCTGATCCCGAATAACGGAATATTCTCCGCCATTGACGGAGGCTGCAAGCCTGTCACCACCGTTGCTGCCGTCAGGGAAAACAGCAGATCCCTGCGAGAGGCGCCGGTTAGCGAGAACGACGGAGTCGCGGGTTTGGTAGGATGCGCCGCGCGTGGACTAACGTGCGCATTTCTTGCGCAACGCGCCTGGAGAGCACCACCGCCGCTGAGTAAAGAAAGCGAAGCCATTTTTTAAGATGACACAAGAAAGATTCTAAGCCAAGCAAAGTGACTATCGATGTGATATAGAAAATAAGAAAAAAAAATATATAAGATAAATAGAAAAATTTCATTGTCAAATTGACATACCACGTCATCTCCACTGATATTCTTTCAGAAATGAGAAACAAAAATTGACATGCCACGTAATCAGGTATTGATAATAAATAATTTAGTATTAGATTATAATTATTAAATTATAATTTTCAATTAGATATAAAAATAATAATAATATGTTAAACGTGGATTCTTTTTATTTTTTTTTCTTTTTTTTATGAACCGTGAAACATAAATTCTAATATAAATCTTAAAAATTCTAACCGAAATCTTACGGTAATAGTTTTATTTATGTGTTGTTATTTGCATATTTTAATCTAATATTATTATTATTAGAAATGGGAAACAAAAGTTTGAGAAAATCTGGAGTCCAGATTTTTAACATGGAGTCCAACACGTACCAAACTACTTAATCATGTAGTTAATATATAACATGTTAAAGGTTAAAATTACAAGAACTTAAATGCGTTTTGCGTTATTGCAGGCTTTGCAGCAACAATATACATAATTATTAAGATTTGGAGGAACTGCAACGTTCACTTGGGAGACTTGAGGAGATGGTTATAAGCAGGTCCTTGGTGAAACAAGGTAATGGTGTCCGATTCATCTCACATTCTTGGACCAGTGGTTACAAGATGATGAAGGAAGATTGTCATGTGAAGCCTCGCGAAATCTGCTCCTACACACTGTCTCATTCCACGTCCGAACACCATCAAAGTTTTAGGCCCTGACCGCAAATCTTTTCCCTGCCATACAAAGCTCTACTATATGATTCTTCTTGTAATAAATGGTGTGGTAAAATGTTACAGTAAATATATAAAGTACCTCACATCTCCATGGATTGAACTCCAACAGATTCTCATAGATTTCAGAGTTATAGTGAACCACAGAAGGTGGAACAGCCACGATCCAACCCGCCGGAATCGTATCTCAACTTCAAATCAATAATATTGGAGAATGTATATATGTAGTTATGAATATACTACTAACTTGCATTTGATTTTGACATCTTTCACGGCCTTTCTAAATAATATGGAACCCAAGTTTGGCGGTCGAAGCGACTCTTTGATACCTACACACAGATTATATAAATCATGATATCCCAAATTTTCAGGGTAGATATAGAATTTTTTACCATGCTAGTAAAAGTCATGTTGTATTTGTATTCTTCCCAGCTAACTCTAGCCGCTTTATCTTCTCTTTATTCTCTCTCCGACATATTACATATAGATGATCGTATCAGTTCAATCAGAGTACGCCTTGATGAATATTGTTTGTAGTTTTCATATTGGTTTTTGGTTTTAGTTTTTGAAAAATCAAATTTTCCTTTTTTTTTCCTTTTTTAATTCTTTTGTTTTCCTTTGTCTTTCCTTTTTTATTTCGTTTCTTTTCTTTTTCTTTTGGTTCCATTTCTTTCTATTCTTTTATTTATTTATTATAGTTTCACTAAAGATGATCTTGTAGTAGTTAAATCTAATAACAATTCACTGTTATTCAATCATTGATTCTAAAGTCTTCATTAAAATATAGTGTTATTGAATATGATATTTATAAATCATGTTTCAGAAGATTTAAAAGTTTGATGTTATTCAATAAAGATTTTAAAATCTTTCATTAAAATCCGGTGCTATTCAACGGTTAAAGATTTTGAAAATCTTTGTATAATTAATTCATTTGAATGACTTGTCTTGGAGTTGCATGAGTAAATGAGTGGAACCATAATCCAAGGAATACTGTAGAGATTTTTAAAATCTACATAAATGAATTATACCAAAATTTAAAATCTACACAAATGAATTCTATCAAAATTTAAATCTTGATGATTATAACACATAGAAAATTGACTTTAAATCATTGATCGAATAACACTCCCTAAATCTTATAAATTCTAACCTAAATCTTACGGTAATAGTATATGTGTTGTTATTGGCGTGTTTTAATCTAATATTATTATTAAAAATGGGAAACAAAAGTTTGAGAAAATCTGGAGTCCAGATTTATAACATGGAGTCCAACACGTACCAAACTACTTAATCATGTCGTTAATATATAACATGTTAAAAAAGTTAAAATTACAAGAACTATGCGTTTTGCGTTATTGCAGCAACGATATCCATATATATTATGATTTAATTATATATTAAGATTTGGAGGAACTGCAATGTTCACTTGGGAGACTTGGGGGAGATGGTTATAAGCAGGTTCTTGGTGAAGCAAGGTAATGGTGTCCGATTCATCTCATATTCTTGGACCACCGAGAAATCGTAAGTGGTTACAAGATGATGAAGGAAGATTGTCATGTGAAGCCTTGCGAAATCTGCTCCCACACACTGTCTCATTCCACCTCCAAACACCATCAAAGTTTTAGACCCTGATCGCAAATCTTTCCCCTACCATACAAAACTTCACTATATGATTCTTCTTGTAATAAATGGTGTGGTAAAATGTTACATTAAGTATATAAAATACCTCCCATCTCCATGGATTGAACTCCAACGGATTCTCATAGATTGTGGAGTTATAGTGAACCACAGAAGGTGCAACAGCCACGATCCAACCCGCTGGAATCGTATATCCTGTTGATACGAATATTTAAACTTGTAATCAGTAATATTGGAGAATGTATATGTAGTTATGATCAGTAGTACTAACTTGCCTTTGATTTCGACATCTTTCACGGCCTTTCTGAATAATATGGAACCTAAGTTTGACAGTCGAAGCGACTCATTGATAACCTACACACAAATTATATAGATCTTGAGACATCGTTCGCGATATTCCAAATTTTCAAGGTAGATATGGAGTTTGTTACCATGCTGGTGAAATTCATGTTGTGTTTGAATTCTTCCCAGCTAACTCCAGCTTCCTTATCTTCTCTATTTTGTAGGATCGCCTCATGCTCTCTCTGACATATTATATATAGATGGGCATATCAAATCAATATCAAAATTAGGCCTTGAATGTTTATAGTTTTTAAATTATCATTTTTTTATCCATTCAAGGTTTTTAAACGTTAGTTTTCCTAAAAATTAGGGAAACTAGCTTTTTTTATTAAGTTTTCACCATTTTCAGTGAAAACCCATAAACTCTATTATATGGTTTCTCCTAAAAACTAACTCTTTCTTTTTTTTCAATGAGACTTTTGTTTTTCATTTATAGTTATTCGTTTTTATAAGTATTGTTAGAATCATCCAAAATCCAAAAAACATTACCTTGAGCTCCGTAATAACTTTTGGGTTTTTGGATAGTAAGTTCACCGTCAAGGCAGTAGTGATAGAGGTACTATCTTTAGAGACGAGTCCAATAATCAAGAGGAGGTTTATAACAGAGTCTTGGTCATAAATGCTGTCTTCTTTCTCTAGCTCCTCTAGTAATGTGTCGAGGAAGTCTCCGTGTTTTTCTCTCGACTCTTTCCTCTTCTTGAGAGCTTCCTTTATCACCTTCGTCGCTTCTCCGCGTGCCTAGATACAACAATAGAGCGTAAACTCGGCGAGTTACTTACTTACTAATATAGGAAATTTAGAGAAAATGGTGTAACCTTAAGGACTTTGTAGATAATCTTCCATGTAGAGGGAGCAAAGGGTGACCGAAACCAATCGATATTGAAGGCCTTGAAATGATCTATAAGCTGTGCTTGAGTCTCTGGTTTGAGGTTACTTATCAGCTTCGGTGTCATGTACGATGTTATCAACTACAAAAGGGAAGAGTATCAAAACTGAAAATTGGTTAAAAGAAAAATCTAAGATATATGTGTAAGAACTTACGCTTGAAACTGCATCCCTAAGGTCGAATATGCCCTCGCTAGCCTTCGATCTAAGATGCTCGCGGGTCGCATGGTTCATGCTTCCTATCATGTTTCGCTTCAAACCATCAGAGCCAATAAGATGCATAGTGGTTTTTTTTATATGCTTGTGGATGTTCCCTGCCTTGAAGAACAAATTATCTTTTCCAAGTACCCTGACAAAAACATCCGGATAGCTAAGTACAAAAGACTGGTTCTCTTGTCGGAAAATCTCGTAGATAACATCTGCGTCCGTCGAAATCACAGTTTTGGAACCCATAATGTTGGTCCGAAACAACGACCCGTACCTAGAAACATTCATACAAAACACAAACGTAGATAAATATATACAACATGTCCTCTCGGATAAGAAAGAATCTATATATATATATGTATTTAAAGATCTGACCTTAGCATCCTCTTCTGAAAAAAGGGTGAGATCTCGAGCATTCCACAAGGCTTAAAGAATTCGATTGTTTCTCCGATGATCGGAAAACCCATTGACCCTGGCGGTAACTTGCCGTTGCACTTTGAGCTTGGGTTCGACCATCGGTACAACCAATGGCTGATCCACACAACCACTAAAGCTATGATCATCAACTCAACGTTCCACATGAAACTCATCATGGGCTGCCTTTCAAGTCTCAATGTTTGATTCCTTTTTTTTGTTTTCTTTTTTGAGTTTGATCTTCACAACAACGTTCACTTAGATTTTATAGATAAATTCTTATACTATTTTAGTGGGTTGCGGAAACTCTTGAATTCATATATTATTCGAGAAGTCGGTTTGCAAAAGTTGCTGATGCATCATGCATGGGTGGTTCATAATCTTCCTCGCAAAGTCGCAATTAAATGACCAGAGATACATACAAATAACTTTAGTAGATTATTAAGGCTATGCCATTATTAAAATAAAACCCCATTAATTTTCTTTAAAAAATCGAATCTGAAGATATCTAGTTTATCTAATCCCCGAGGTGTAAATACAAAAGAGACCAATTCAAATTGAGAAGCAAAATAATTAAGAAATATCTGCCACAATTCTATAGATTTAAAAGAAGGATGAATGGCATTGACTGCTTTCACCAGTTGTAGACAATCAGACAAGCAAAATAAGAGATATTTGCATTTTTTCTATTTTTTTTAATTTCACCTATTTCCTTAAGTTTTCCCACTTGTAATTAACCATACTTTTTTGTTGAATAAATACAGATTTCTCTCTAAATTTTAAAATATTAAAGATAAGCAAAATTCTATTATAATCTTCTCATTCATTACTTTTTTGTTATATATATATATATATATATATATATATATATATATATTAAAGATAAGCAAAATTATATATATTTATATAAGACAATTGATTGTTATTGTCTTTAGATGGATATCTAGTTTAACTAAATTTTTAATGTTGAAAAGGTAAAATATATAACTGCTTTTAATGGTTAATTTATTGCAAAAAGGTTTGTTTACAGAGGCTTCCCTAACTAAGTTAAATAGAGAACCAAAAAGGACTTAAAAACAGATAGAAGTGAAAGAGGAGGATGCATCTAAGATTATATATATATATGAAGAAAAAAGAAAGATTGTTAATAATCTTAGATGCATCCTCCTCTTTCACTTCTATAGATTTAAGAGAAGGATGAATGGCATTGGCTGCTTTCACCAGTTGTAGACAATCAGACAAGCAAAATAAGAGATATTTGTATTTTTTCTATTTTTTAAATTTCATCTATCTCCTTTTGTTTTCCCACTTGTAATTAACCATATTTTTTTGTTGAATAAATATATAGATTTCTCTCTAAATTTTAAAATATTAAAGATAAGCAAAATTATATTATTATCTTCTTATATAAGCAAAAATTATATTATAATCTTCTTATATTTTAATATATTAAAATTATTAAAATATTAAAGATAAGCAAAATTATATT